>PVHP010051849.1:0-11318 GCA_004024765.1 Zapus hudsonius
CTGGAATCAGCCCCGGGGGATAATGGCGGGAGCCAGCCGGGGCGGGAGGGCTCGGCCCTCTGCTCCACAGGGGAGCAGAGAGGGAGGGAGAGTCAGAACTCGGGTTCGGCCGGTGTCCAAAGCCTGGATAGCAGTTGAGGGGGGTCAAACCTTTCGGAGAGTCCTGGCGAAGTTGTTACTCGGTCACCATCTTGCTCCGACCACTTGGTATTTTTATGAATGCTTTTAGTTTTATGAATCTGTGATCTAATTAAAAATAGCTTAAATTTTAAAACAGGGAGAAATTATTAGTCTCTTCACCAATTGTGAAGAGAAAAGATGAAGTTGGATTTGTCTGGAATTAGGGACCTAGAGGTCTCCCAGGAAATTCCATTTTCTTCACTTTTAATTTCTCCTGGTGAAGCCAGGTCTCTTCACATGATAGGCTCATGGTCTTTGTTGTACCTTGGTAACATCAGCATCCTAGTCTTATGTGGAAAATTCCTAGGAAAAGGTTCCGATCTCCTCTTTGGGGATTTTTCCTTCGTGCCTAAATGGACACATATCATGACGAGCACCATCTGTTTAACATGCTGTCTCCGGACAAGCAGTATGGGAGTCGGGTTTGATCCTCAAAGAAGGGAGGGGTGCTGAGTAGATCAAAAATCCTCTTCTCTGCACTTTCCCATTTTATTTCCTCAGAAATTAGGGAACACAATTCCCTCTGGGCTTTAATCTTGTTCTAACATATTTTGTCATTGCCTTTCTGGAAACTTCCTTAGGTTTATCTGTGTATATGTAATAGTATTCAGGTACTTTCTTCATTTATGACAATTTTTTTGTGTATGTGTGTGGTACATATACGTGTTTGGGTGGAGGTGTGCATTGTACATGGTATGTGGACATGTGTGTACATCCATATGGGGTCAAGAGGTCAATGTTGGATGTTTTCCTCAAATGTTCTCCACCTTATTTTGGGGGGGGGACAGGCATGGTGTATTAGTCAGGGTTCTCTAGAGGAACAGAACTGATAGAATGAATTAAAATAAAAAGAGAATTTATAGGATTAGTTTACGGCGGTCCAGCAATAGCAGTCTACAGGCCTGAGAGTCAAGGAACCCTGTAGCTGGATCTATGGATATATATGAAGCTGGATGCCCCAGCAATCCCAATGCAGCACCAAAGGCCTGAAGGCTTCCGAGAGAGCCACTGAAAGCTCCAGCCCATGTGGAAGGCTGAGGAAACTTGGTTCAAGTGCCTATGAAGGATATCCAAACAGGATAGATGCATGTACATGGGTGGCAGTCAGATTACAGGCATGTGCTGCTGTGCCCAGCTCTTACATGGACGCTGGTAGGTTACAGGCATGATCTTCTGTGCCCAGCTCTTACATGGACGCTGGTAGGTTACAGGCATGATCTTCTGTGCCCAGCTCTTACATGGACGCTGGTAGTCAAAACCTAGATTCTTAAGGATGCCCTTGGGAATATTGCACATGGTGTGTGTTTCATGGGAAGAGCTTGGATTGGCACAACACCCTCCTCACCACGTTGCGACACAGATTATACTTCAGGTACCAGGCAAGGAGTATTATAGACCTAGAAGCTTCTTCATGGAGAGGTGAACTGCCCAGCCTGGTACATCCTTGTTTTCAATAAAACAGGTAACAAATCCACTGTGTGCAGACCTCAGTGGGTTATTTTAGGACACCTTGAAGTCACTAAAATAAAATCCAGAGTGTCTCTGGCTAGTATGAAATAGAGCAAAAGAATTTAAAAATGGAATAAATGAAAACCCCATGTCCCATTTTCTGACTACCACTTGCTAGAATCATAAATGTATTAGAGTTGACTTATTGTAAGACAAAATAATTTTCTCTATAAATTTCCATGTAGCTGAATATTTTCCTAGGTTCCATGACATTACCAAAACTGCTGACATGGAGTATATGTGAGTGGGCTTGGGAATGTTTATGAGTTTCACTTATGTAACTGGCTCTAAGCCTGTGTATTTTTTAAAGACATATGTGGTTTGGGGAAAAATTAAGCATTAGAGAGCTAGGGAACTTATTAATATGTCAAAAGTATACTTATTTGTCTATTTTTATGCACCAGAAGTATTTTTCTCATTTTGACTTGAGGAAGGATTTTTAATTTAATTTGATTTTGTCACTATGCAGTACTGGCTGTTCTTAAAGCCTCCAGAGTAACTGGAGTCACAGGTATGCATCACTGTCCCCACCCCCTTCCCTGTTAAACATCACATTTCTTTTTATTTATTTATTTATTTTTCAAGCAGAGAGATAGAGAGAGAGATAGAGATAGATATATAGATAGATAGAGAGAGAGAGAGAGAGAGAGAGAGAGAGAGAGAGAGAGAGAGAGAGAGCACACCAGGGCCACCACCTTGTGGGTCTGGCTTATGTGGGTCCTGGGGAATTGAACCTGGGGCCTTAGGCACTGGAGGCAAGTGCCTTATCTGCTGAGCCATCTCTCCAGCCCAACATCACATTTTTTATACCTGCATTGCCCATCTCCTTCCATGAATTTAACTTGCATCCATCCTCCATCTGAGAGCCTCAGCATCCTCTGTACACAGGCCTCAGACAGCAAGGAGATATATTATGGAACCTAGAATTTCTAAGGTTCCTTAATTCAAATTTCAGTGATATCACCAACACCCCAGCTTCTTGCATCTCAAGCCCTTTGGTGATCAGCATCTGAATTCTGACCTCAAGTTAATTCATCTCGAGGCATCGCAACCAATCACATGGCTGCTGAAAGGAATCCATCTCCTCCTGCTTCTCTCTGAGTGGAGAAACTTTACTCACCAGCCCCAGCAGACTTTTCACACTTCATTGCCAAGACTGGATCCCATGCTTTCACTAAGCTGATCTCTGGAATTGGGACTAGGGTCTCTAGGAGTGCCATGGGGTCACTGGATGTACTACGTAGGGGCAGACACTGGTCAGAAGCAAGGCTCCTTCAGCCAGGAGAAAAGAGCAGCTGGATACATGACCACATGTCATGTCTGCTACGTCCACTCAGCCTGCTTCCTGACCATTCCAGATAGAGTCTGTGAAGACGTGCTTGAGTGAGCATGTGGGAACATAGATCTAGATATTTTTTGGAACGAACAAAGCCCTCTTTTATTGTGTCTTTTTCTAACTCTTCCCTTGATGTGCTGTAGTGAGGAAACCTGACGGATGAAAACCGTGGGGATGAAGCAGGTATTGAACCACCCTGTCTGAAGGATCAACCTTCTGATGGTAAACGGCAGCATAGCAGGAAATAGTTGAGAGAAAGAGGTAGTCAATATGTCCTCGACAGAGAAGTCGGTCTCATGGATTTAAAAACATCCCTATTCCAAGGTGTCATGGAAATCCCAGAAAAAGAAACCACTTACAGGAACCATGTCATTCAGCAAATATCTCCAAATGCCTTCATTATAGACAAAACCAATTTTACCGGAACAAACACATTAGTAAGTATCACTGGGTAAATGCAGCATTCAGTTTACTCAAGTCAGTAATTGCTGAATGGTGACGAGTCCTCATATTCCTGGATCTCCAATGCATTATTCATTTCTCTGGAGGGAGAGATATGAAAAAAATCAGGACCGCTGTAGGGTTTATGTGGCCATTTATAGGGGGAATAGATGACTCATTAAGAAATAGATGGATACTAAACCGTGGCATTGTTGACTATTTTTCATGAGTTTTTATTAACTTTATTGTTATTTTTAAATTGTGACAACTTAATGCCTTTATGTGGTGCTAAGGATCCAGAGAATATAAATTACAGTATTCTGCTTGGAGACTAAGTTCTCTAAGGGTCCAGCACATACTGATTTATGGAGTGTTATTTTCTACTTAGCCTTTATAGATATGGGTTGTTCATAATGAAGCTGAGAAAAAATTAAGATTACCAATTTAGTGGATACAAGTGATTTGTTTTGCTTATTCTTAAAAGTGAGTAGATCTGTGAAAGAGTTGGAAACCTATTGATTGGTTCTTAAATATCCTTTCTTGAATATTGGAATATACTCATCTTATGCCAACCTCAAAGACAACTTTTTTTTCTTCTAAGTTTTCTTGACTTAACACTCTTCTCTAGTTGTGCTTTCATTTACTCTGTCAAACAGAGTGCAAGAAAGGCTCAGTAGATTGATGCAGGCAGCCATTGGGTTGGAGCCTGCCTGGGAGAGCATACAGGACTCCCTTTAATGCTAAGACTAAGCCTGAAGAAGATGAGTCTTGCAAACAATGAAACAAGAATCCCAGCTCTAAGCCTTGCATCTGTGTTGTGTGATTACAGAGTGGGCATAAATGATGACAGCATCTGGCTGAATGTTTCTCTATTTTCACTGTAAATATAGTCTGGCTCCTGAAAAACAAAGATAATACGTAGAGATACCATTTTTCTCATCAGACCACTAAAGCTCTCTGAACTCTCCTCTGCTCTATGCACAATACATTTCTGCTGTTTGCTTTTTTAATCACTATGTGCTCTCTAAATTCATGAATAAATCTCATGCTTATTTTTGTTAAGCAAAGGCTATCTGTATTTTGCATGAAGAATAGCTATCATATCTTCCAAACTGGTCTCGTAGGCTACCGTAGACATTTAGCTTAGCTACGTGTAATTTTAAAAAATATTTTATTTATTCATTCCCAAGAAGAGAGAGAGAGAGAGAGAGAGAGAGAGAGAGAGAGAGAGAGAGAGAGAGAGAGAACACCAAGGCCACCACCATGTGGGTCTGGCTTATGTGGGTACTGGAGAATTGAACCCAGGGCCTTAGGCACTGGAGGCAAGTGCCTTAACCCCTGAGTCATCTCTCCAGACCCAGCTATGTGTAGTTTTAGCTAGTTGTACACGTGTGATCAGCTCATGTTCCCATAGAACATGGAACTTAGTGCTGAGGTTATAGGTCAGTGCTTATGTCTTCTCACCACATGAAGAGGTATGTTTTTGTGTAATAAGTAATTTCAGTTTATGAAAAAATGAAGTTCAAGTATTTCTGAGCGCTTCCAGAATGTTCAAGCATAATTGAGTAAGAATGACTCTGGGAGACTAAGCCTGAGGATGAGTGATTTTGTTTTGAAAAAATGCAGGCAATAGCTAGATGGTTCTTTCCAAATGCGGAGGGAAGCTTGCCAGAATTTCACTACTGTCATAGTCAGTCATATGTTGCTGGGATGAATCTCCAAACCAGGCACAATTTTGGGGAGGAAAGTATTTATTGAAACTAACAGATCCAGGGGAAGTTAAGGAAAAACACTGGCCTCCTTTCACAGATCCAAGCAGAGACAGACAAACCCACCACCAGCACCTCAAGCAAGCAAGCACACTCCAAACTAGCAAACAAGAGGAACTCCAGGCTTGAGCTCAGACTGCTTTTTGCATATGTATAGCTAGAATTCCAGACCCAACCTCAGAAACACCTTAGGGCTGAACCCTAGGATCTGGCCAAGGTGACACACCTCCTCCAGCTAGAACTGGCTGGCAACAATTAACAATTTAATAAACACAATTATAATAAATTTTATTGGGGGACATTATTCAAACTACTACAACTACTTTCATTGAGACTTGGCCAAAAATCATTTCAGTACAGAGTCCCTTGCTCTCAAAAAGTTTGTGAATTAAAAGAAAGTTAAGAGAAAGTTTATAGGACAGGTTACAGGCCAATGAGACTGGGGTCAGCTCCGTAGAGGGTTCCATGGTGGTTTCTTTAGACCCTAGACAATGTAATGGTCTTAGATGAGACGCTGCTTTCTTTGTCTGGTGTGGGATTCACACTTTGCTTCCAGTTCTTTGAAAGTGCCAGGCTTTCTTGAGCTCCAGGCTGCCTGTTCCTCTGCTTTTCCACCTCCAGCTTTTTCCTTCTTCCCTTTACATGGCTGGTCCTGTTTCCCCACTCCAGGTCTCAGATAGGCCTCATCACTTTCCAGGCATCATTTGTTTTTATGACTCAAGAGAAGTCTTTTTTTCTCATCTTATGCTTTCCTTTCCTTCACTCTACAGCTGCCAAAATTTGTTATTATGAAATTATTTGTTTCCTATTTTACCTTCTTTCCAAGATCTCGGTTTGAAACCTCCCTAGGAGCAGCAAGGTGCACAGATTGGGTTTAATAAATGTTTGCTGACTGAATCTTTCTGGGGTCAGAGCCAGAATCAAACCCTCGTCTCCAGAACCCTACTGCTGTGTTTAGATCACTCCACACTGTTCTACAAAGTGACATATGTTGGAATATTTTCTACATTCTCCCCATGTTGAAAACAAGCTTCTGTCTGTCTGTATTAGTTACTTTTCCTGTTGTTGTGACAAAATGTCTGAGAAGGCAATTGAAGGAAGGGTTTATTTTGGATTGAGGTTTGAGGATGCAGTCCATCATGGCAGGGAAGGACTGGTAATGGGAGGGAGGGGAGGCAGATGGACACATTGAGTCTGTAGTCAAGAAGGAGAGAGAGAGAGATAGAGGAGAGAGGGAGGGAGAGAGAGGCTGGTGTTCTGCTCACTTTCATCTCTTTATTTAGTCTGGGACCCCAGACCATAAGAAAGTGCAACCCACATTCCAATTGGGTCTTCCATCCCAAGCTACATCTTTCTAGGAACAGAGATGAGTTTCCATTGGATTCTTTTATTGTTGGTATTTTATTATCTAGAATTAGGTACATTGTATGAGCATATCTTATGATGGTACCGCCATTTCCCTCCTCCCTGTCCCGAACCCACTGGGGGCCCTCCTCAGTGGGCTTCTGGATCAGTCCATGGGGTAGAGGGTCATGAATAGCACAGGAGGTAGCCAGCTTCCCCCCATTTATGAATTATTGCTGAGGGGGCCATGTCTCTGGATATTCTCCCCCACCATGGCTCTTATATTCTTTCCACCCCTCTTCTGCTCAGTTCCCTGAGTCATGGTGGATTTCCAAGGGATTCTAAATCTCAAGTTGATAATCAAGAATGCTCATTGCAGTATCCCTAATCCAACCTCTGTCTCATTTCTGCTGTAAATCAGGGACATATAGAAGAAGCTGCCCAAGAATGCTACTGATGCCCTACAGTGTGGAGAGTGTTGTGGTTCTGAGTAGAAATTCAGAGTTTCTTCTGGCAGTTAAGCACTTCTCCCTTTCAAAATGACAGGCTCTAAGTCAATCGCAATTTTTGACTGTAAAATTTACCTTCTTTGAAGATAATCCATTCCTTTTGTTTGTAATTCTTTTCCCTGAATTTGGTAAGTTTAGAAAAACTATAAAAATGGGCTTGATCTCTATGGAATTCAACCATATTAATCTCTGTTTATTTGTATTAAAATAGTAAAAGTATTCAATATCACACCCCCTTACATACACAGACAGGCACACACACGGACACATACATCCTGCAAAATTATCTTGAAGGTTTGATTGACTTAGGTGTAAAATATTTTTTCATTTCTATCAAGGGCAGGATGTCAAGTACAAAATGACAAATGTTCTCTGTTTCTCTTAGTGAGGAATGTGATTTGCTGTGTTAAATAGAATATTTTAAAGTTTTCTTTTGGGGGGAAAGGCCCTTTCTGCATGTCTCTGAGGGTGAATAATGAAATTTTAATCTTTCAAACAACATGTTTTAGGCTCATAAAAGCAGGGCTATGCTACACATTTTTTCTATGTCAGTCCGTTCTATCCACTTTGCTCAAGAACAGACTGCTATTAGTGTCTGCATTAAAAATGAATGAAGGATTAGTAGTGGGCTCATGGTCCTGATATTTTAGGGTCAGAAGGAAACATGTGTGTGCGTGCATGTGCATGTGTGTGTGCATTCATGTGTGTGCCTGTGTGCATGTGTGTGTGCATTCATGAATTCTTGTATGTGCCTGTGTGTGTGTATTCATGTGTGTGCATGTGTATGTGTATTAATGTGTGTGTATTCATGTGTGCCTGTGGGCATGTGTGTGTGCATTCATGTGTGTGTGCATGTGTGCATGTGTATGTGTGTAATAATTTGTGTGTACTCATGTGCATGTATATGCATGTGTTTGCATTCATGTGTGTGTATGTGTGTGCATGTGTGTAACTGTCCATGTGTATGCGTGTGTGTGCATGCGTGTGTACACATGTGTATATTCGTGTGTGTGCATGCGTGTGTGGGGGCAGAGATCAACACTGGCGATCTTCTTCAATCACTGCTGATCTTATCTTTGGAGAGAGGGTTTTTCACTGAGCCTGGAGCTCTCACTTCAGTTCCACTAGCTGGCTTACACTTGCCTCCACCTCCACAGCACTAGGTTACAGGCATGCCCACCACATCACTACTGATGCTATTTGCCTCGTGAGGGCTTCTCTTGCAGTGACACAGAGGGCAGGTGCGAAGGACATGGCCAGTCTCCGTATGTAGCTTCTGGCTGAGGTGTGAGGAACTCTGTGGTGATGGATGGAGTACTTTTACTTTATGTCCCTTGGTGGTTCATTTGGCAGTTGAATTACTGGCACTCTTTCACCTACTAAGCAACATATGTTAAATGTGCATTTTAAGAAGAGAACTCCCTACAAAGTTTCACTGAAAGGGGCCTTGTGTTCTGGTCTTGTTAGCGGTTCTGGACAATTTGACATCGGACAAAGTCTGGAAAAGCTCCTTGGTCTGAGTGGGGCCTTTCTAGGGCCATTCCAGCCAGGTGACACTTCCGTTGATTAAGGGATGCCTTACCCAGCAGTCTTTGAAGGAGCAGTTCTGTTGTTTAACCTAAGGTTAGTGCATGCAGCTTTCTGGATATTATTTAAGGGAAATCCACTAAGATTATAGAGTAACTGTGTATTACAGAAGAGAAACCCTGGGCATAAATTCCATTGCTTATGACTCTCATCTTTGCTGTGTTGAAAAGGTAACTGGGCCTCATAGTTCAAAGCCCCACAAAGCAAAATTCACGTTAGTCAGCTGGCTAATCAGCAAGAACATAGCACAGTGCACCATTTGCAGAGTGTCATGTAAATGTCTCCCCTGCACATCAGCCAATGGCCAGCACCTTAATTCCTTAAGTGATGGAAACTCAAGAGACCTGGATGATCCATCCACAGAACCTGGAAAAGCAGAGGAGGATCTTGGCAGATGGATATGGATTTGAAAGGCTCCGTGTTCTCAGGTTGAAAGTAGAAGGAATGTAAGTTCGGGGCATGTTTGAGTCAGCTTTATCATGCAGTCTTGCAGACTTGATTAATATGGAGACACAAAATGAATGTAGCAAGTTTAGACTCATTGGAGTTACTGTCAGCAGTGAGTGCTTCAGAAATAGTGGAAGGTGCAAAATTTACACATTAGAAATTCTTGTCTTTCATGGCTGTCAGATAGGTCGCATTCCCCACTAGGCTCTTGAGTCCTGGAATAAAATATTTGATGGACCATAAACTTTTTACTTCTTTTTTCTTTCTTTTCTTTTCTTTTCTATCTCTTTCTTTCTTTCTTTCTTTCTTTCTTTCTTTCTTTCTTTCTTTCTTTCTTTCTTTCTTTCTTTCTTTCTTTCTTTCTTTCTTTCTTTCTTTCTTTCTTTCTTTCTTTCTTTCTTTCTTTCCTTCCTTCCTTCCTTCCTTCCTTCCTTCCTTCCTTCCTTCCTTCTTTCTTTCTTTTTTTGTTTTTTTGAGGTAGGGTCTCACTCTAGCCCAGGCTGACCTGAAACTCACTATGTAGTCTCAGGGTGGCCTTGAACTCATGGTGATCCTCCTACCTCTGCCTCCCGAGCGCTGGGATTAAAGACGTGCGCCACCACGCCCGGCTGGGACCATAAACTTTTTAATGAAGAAGTGTTGACTAGTGAGAGAACTAGTAAGGCAGCTAACATTTTCCTTACCATACACAGCTTTTCTTTTCTTGGTGCATCTGTGTGTCATGTGTATGTGTATATGTCGTGTGTACATGTGTGTGCAGACACATGCACCCCATGCAGAGGCCAGAGGAGAAACTGAATACCCTTCTTTCTCAATTATTCCTCACGTTGTTTCCTTGAGACACAGACTCTCCCTGAACCAGGAATTTTCATTTTCAGACAGACTAGCTGACCTGGGAGCTCAGTTGTCCTCGGCCCATCACAGGACTGGAGTGACAGGCATGCATGGCTTCGCCTAGTTTTTTTATAAGGGTGCTCGGGATCAAACCCAGTTCCTGTCAGGCTTGTGTGGCAAGTAGTCATCTGCTGAGCCATGTCCCCGACCCCACCATAGAATTTTTTTGATATCTTTAGTATCCTTAATTAGATACTTAGTATGAGCAAATCTTATGATGGTGCCCCCATTTCCCTCCTCCCCGTCCCTAGCCCACTGGGGGCCATCCGGTGGATGTACAGGATCAGTCCATGGGGTTGAGGGTTATGCATAGCACAAGAGGTAGCCAAGTTCCCCCCCCCCCTTTGTATGTTGTTGCTGAGGGGGCAATGTTTCTGGATATTCACCCAACCATAGCTCTTACAATCTTTCTGCCCCCTCTTCCACTCAGTTCCCTGAGTCATGGTGGGTGAGTTTCAAGTTAGCTTTACTGTTGAGATCTTAAGTGTCACTGGACTTCTGCTTTGGGTTGCATTGGGTTATGTTAGTGTCTGTCTCGTTGACCTATCCTGGGTTGACTCGCTGTGGTGATAGGTCTCTTGTTTATCACACCACTCTCTTGAAGGTTTCATTTGGGGCCTACAGGATAGTCCTGGGTGGTTCATCTTTTGCTAGGTTATCTGCTATCATTCTGTGGCTTGCTGGTGGAGTTGGATTGACCACGGCTCTCTCACTGTCTTCTGTTGTCGTTGACCAGCTTCCCCTGGCAGCTGATGCAGTGCCTTCCAGCACTCCACTAACTACCATCTGGGGGCTGGTTACCATTCTGGACCTCTCAGGGTCTCCTGCTCTGATAGATGGCTTTCTGTGGTTTCGTTAGCAACAGGATCCTACCTCAGACCTGGGGTGGGTACTCAAGAGCTTTGACAGAATCGTGTCTTGTTTTGGGGACCTCATGGGTCACTTTGGTCAACAGCTCAGTGAGGGAAGGAACCGGTGGCTGGGACCAGGGGTTGCCAGACTGATGAATTTTTCACAGGCTTAGACTCTCTCTCTCTTTCTTTTTTTCTTTCTTCCTTCCTTCCTTTCCTCCATTTTTTCTTTCTCTCTTTCTCTCTTTCCTATTTCTCCCTCTCTCTCTTCATTTCTTTTGAACTAGAATTGATTTTAAAAGCTTTATCAAGTTTTAGCTCTTAAGTGTCCCCAAAGAGGAGGTTTTTGAAGGACATGCCAGGTAGTACACACTCTGGAGCTTCTTTGGGGCCCCTGGGGATGCTTGAAATTCTCATGCAGGGGGATGAATGTCCCCTTGCACATAGATTG
>PVHP010051850.1:0-11302 GCA_004024765.1 Zapus hudsonius
CTGTCTTATAAGGACTTCCACAAGGGTGAGCTGCCCAAGGATATTTTAAAATAGTAAATTCATTTTAAGGAACCCTTTCTGATCATTCTGAAGAGGAAACCCTTTATATGTTTCCCTCCAAAGATCACTGGTAACAAGGTGTTAATATGATCACATTTTATCACATCTGACTGCTGTTTATATACACTTACTATGATGAGCTAGATAATATAGTGCTGGTTTAGGGGATGGGTTGTCCTTATTATTAATTTCTGTTTCTTATCTTCAGGGGATTTTGCCACAAGGGAACAATGGTGGGCAAAATTTACAGTCCCTCGAGCACAACTTCTGTTGTAGTACCTTTTTAGAAACAAGTGCTACCAGCCCTCTGTGGCTGGGGACAATCTTAGAGACATGATGGGTACCTGAGCCGTTCTCAGAACAGCCATGATTTACTGATCATTTCAGATACTATTCTAGAAAAAAAATGTGTGTTTAAAAATCACAGAACTAAGGAGAATATAATTTTTTACCATAACACATTGTTCAATAGCATTTTTTCAACGAATAATAGATCAATTGTTTTCCCCATGGGATAATCTCAGGAAAATCTATTTTAGATATGCAAAATCTTTATTTTCCAGATGAATTTGGACAGGATATCTGTGAAGATGCTATAGGATCTATGTGAATGATGTTTCAGATTTGGCAGGAAGCTTAGAATCCTGTTTTGAAGAGGTGTTCAACTGAAGACCTTCTGTCCAGGGTCACTTTAGCTAAACAGAAAATGATATTTTACAAACAGCCTTTGAAAAAAATCATCATTGATCAGTTGTATAGATAACATATAAAACCAATGTTTAGACTTTGATTCATTTAGAAAACCTTGCCTCTTTTCTATCAGTTTTATCCTTAGACTGGACCATAAGAAAAGAAAGATGAACATTAATGGTAAATGCGAACAAATTATATAACATGGAAACATCTAGCATTAACAATTCTAATAATTTCTTAGATAATTGGGTTTTGCTTCACTTTCTACATTGATAAGAAAAAATAATTATTAGTGACATATTCATAAAATAAAGTCATGCATCTGACAGTTTAAGGTAAAGTCTATGCTATACAAGTTCAAATTTTACTGCCTTTTTAATAATTTGTAAATCATGCTGACACTTTTAAGAAAAATTTCCATAGTATTTAAGTCCAAATTTTATTACTTTATTATTTCTGTTATGTGTTTTGGAAATGGAAATCTTTTGACCTTAAAATAACTATGTAATAAAATAAAGTAGTAAAAGAAATTGAAAAGCCATGTGTCTGAGTCTTTATTTCAACCCATTAAGATGAAAGTCAGTTTTAAAAAATGATGAATTTTACTTGTAACCAATAGGAAAAAAAAGCAGCAGCAAGTATCTCTTTATCCTAAAACTACAATTAGATCGGCATGACTAAAACTGGATAAGCTCTGGTTGGTCACTGTAATGGGCAGTTACTACTATACAGATTTTTTAGTGGCCTAGCCAGATGGTAATATCTTTATCTGTTTTATGTGAGAAATTACTTGGCTGTTCACTCAACCTATTTATCCAAAGAGTGCTTACTACTTTAGAAACACTTGATTACAAACACTGCTTCCTAAAGAAAATAGAAAAAGATAATGTCCACCACCTTTGATATGTCAGCAACTTTCACTGTTAATGATGATGGGCTGTTTCTTATGCCAGTGACAACATCAATATTGAAAACATTGTTTGAAAAATGTCCAAACAAAAAATTTAAGAAATGTGCCAGAAATGTGTCAAAAACACTGTAGACAGAAAACTACAATCAGCATATGAGCTCTTTCCAAAACAAATTCTTTAATGTTTAACAGAAAGCTTTGTTGTGGCTTGCATATAGCAATACTTCGGAAGTCACCATGCTGTTTGCCAATGGTTGCTAGATAGAATTGCTCAGGATAGAGCCATTCTCATTTCTATGGTGATGGTACCTTAAAGTATCTCTAAGTATAAAACCTTTACTTTTAATAAGAATTACTTATTACACATAAAATCTAATGAAATAGAATGCTAGTCCTATGAAGTGAATACTTAAAATCAATTTCTGCTCTAGATCTGTGACTCCAACTCAATTCCCTCCAGAAGCCCAGTCTATATTCAGGTTTATTTAGACATATCATATGGAGTTTCTCAGTTTAAATACAACATAGTCCAAGGCAAGCTCTATTGCAAAAGGCCTGGCCTCCCTGCTTCCGCCTCACTCAAGTGACCAACCATCACAGAGGCCACATTCCTGAAATGTCACTTAGCTTTTGTATTGCACTTTTGGGAATTATCAATATCTCCTCCAGGTTGCTGTTTAGATTTTCTCATAGTAGTTTCACAAGTACATCTAGTACGTGCTGTGCTTATGAAATTTGTTTTTATAGGGGAACATGAAGTCCTTACCCATGAAACAGATCAAACTCCTAAGTGCAGTGCAGTGCATTTTTTTTTTATCTTCTACAGATCTGTGATCCAAGACTGGCCTTCAGATAATGAGTAAAAGAATCAAACATGACAATGAAAACATATGCTGCAATTCTATTTAGGTTTTAGTTTAGAAGGCCAAGGAAATTGTCACTGAAGGGAAAATTTCTGCCTGTCAACGGAACAAAGCATATTTTCTCAGCCTAATTCCTTCATTGAAATGAAAAAGTAAAATATGGATCATTTCTTGGGAAGACCAAAGCAGCTGATAAATTCAGCCAACCAGCCATAGTCCATAAAACAAGCAATTAATATAACCTGTGTTAATTATATACCTAGCAATTATGCACATAAACCTGGGATACCATGTGTAAGTTTAGCTTGTTACTATTACTTTTAAAGCATCTAAGAATTTCTAAACTCAAGGGCAATAAGAGAGAATGCCTGAAAGGTGCTGGGACTGTCATCAACTGGGATCCCAGCTGACATGGGCATTACAGGCTAAAAGCCACATCTTATAAACAAATGGTTAGCAATAATAATACATATTATATTATTATAACAGCTATAGTCTATTATGCTAATTTGCATAGTCTATTATATTTATTACTGCAGCTCCTCATTTGCATCTAGCAGCATGAAAGGAAGCGAAGGGTTCTGGTATCTATTTTTTGTAGATGAGTCCTTTGAGATGCCTTTTGGGTAAAGGCTCAAATTATTAAAGCAAAAATGCAATAGTTTATGGCAAAGAAAGAATTTGACAACGTCAATGAATGAACACTAAAAACCCTGGGGGTTAGAGGAATGCCTTAAAATTAGAATAAGAAAATTGTGTAACTGTCACATATTTCTAAAAAACACAGCATGAGCAATCTCTACTTTGAGCTTTGCACTTTGAAGTTTGAGTCAGAAGCTATTGCGCAGTCGTGTCTTTTTCCCTTCCTGTTGCAGACATCTATCTCGTGTGATGTAACAAAACGAAGGCTATTAAGGCAGCCTCTCAAAGTAAAAGGTTTCTAAAAAGCAATAGCTTCAGCCGTATCAAGTCTTCCCTATGGAGCCATATTCAGTGGAAGAGCCAAGAGCATATCGTGTGTCTTCTTACTCTTGTACAAACTGGAAAGCAAAAATACCAGGGGAAAAAAAAGAAAGTAAAAATCAACATTAGGTCTCAATCTGAAGGCAGCCTAATTATTAAATTGTACATAATGGATGTACTCCAAATTATATATTCTTCTAAAATGATCATCTTTAATCACAGCTACCATAATTCAAATTGGGGCTCATCTTCAATTTAGAAATTAAGGTTCTTCAATATTGTCACCAATTTTAGACAATAAATGGACTTCTCCACATTAATAGGAAACATCCAAAATACAATCTGTTTGCTCTTCCAACTATAGGCAGCTCAAGTGTGCACTGGTTCGGGAAGTCCAAGCACTCCACAGATGAGGCTATGGATGAACTAGTTAATTTCCCTTTCACCTAACAAAACAGAGTCAGCTTGCCCACTGCTTGATAGGATTTGCTCTTGCTTCGTTCTATTAGAATTACACATGAAAGGAGGGGCACAGCGCAGTGGGGTGAAGTAACAACTCTGGCTGGAACCACACTAACTCCAGAGCCACCTCAAGCAGATCACACTGGAGGCAAGGGCTGTCTGTCCAAGCACGGAAAGTCTGAACTTCAATCCAGAATTTTGTCATTTTATTTCCCTCACCAAATTTAAAACTGAACTCATGCCTAATATCACATGTATAAATGATATCACACAGAGGCTCAGGGAAAAAGGAGAAAACAGTAGACTCACAGGTGTCTATTCAATGATCCAATTTCTAAGCATGTATCCTATAGAAATAATACCCACAAGCATGCTCAATGCACTGCTATTTTTAAGAAGAAAATATTTGGTACATGCTAAATTATGCTATACTCAACAAAGACCCATATTACACAGTTATTAAACTACGGAAAGATGTGCAGTGTTATGTTAAGTAAGAAAAGACAACATTCAAAGCTGCCATTTCTCCTTGCTAATTCTCTCTCTTCCTGGGCATCGCTCACTCTGGCCACCAATGCTTTCCTAATTGTTCAGTTCTCTGCCCTGTCAACTTGTTACTTTGATTGACTTCAGCAAACTGGGAAATAGACTCCCTTCAACCTTATCAGCACCCCTCCTTCCTCCTACTTCCTACCACTCCTTTCCTGTCTTCCCCAAGTCACAGAGCCCTTTCCTCTCTTAAGAGTCTTGTTAGAAATGTGCTAGTCCTCCCTTGCTCTCTAAAATCCTTTCTTATCTGCTGAAATGCAGAGTTCCTTCCTTTCATCTTCTACACCATGTTCAGGCCTTTAAGCTACTATGTTTTCCCCAACTCAACTGCGTATTCAGCTCCTCCCCTGACAAATCTCTACTTTCCCACCATATACCCTTCAAAAATTGTATTTCTGGTTTCTGGCCACTTTCTCTTTAAATCCAGTGACTTTTTTTAAAATAAGGAAGCATAGATTGCCAGGACTTCCTTGCACCTTCCTTTTCTTAAGTTTCTTTGCTTATTATTATGCATTATACCGTGTTCATATTCACCCCAAATACATATATCTCCCCTATATTTTGCACCTGTCAGAATCCATACCTAAAATATCTCACCTCATTTGCTGTGATGACTTTCCTGTGTCCCTTTTTAATTCATAAGCATTCTTTACATGCTTTAAATTTGATATATATGTGTATTTCTTCCTCTGTATTATGACCTCCTCTGCTCAATATGGCATATTTATTCTTGTGTATTCAGCAATATTTTAGTATCAAGCACTTGGTAGAACTTAAGGAATATATCTTAGGTGCTGGGGTATAGTTTAGTGGGTAAGAGCACTTGTTGCACAAGCGGAATGACCCACATTCAATCCCCACACACACATAAAAAGCTGGGCATGGCCACAAACATCTGTAACCCCAGTGTTGAAAGTGACCAAGACAGAATTATTATTGGGACTTGTTGACTAGCCATTCTAACTGAAAAGTGACAAGCGGCAGGTTCCCTGAGACAGTCTGTAGCACAGAAACAACATGAAAGAATATTGGAATATTATATACTGACTTCCTCCTCTGGCCTCCACATGGGTGTGTCTATATACACATGGGTATATACCTCCATACACCATATACTACACAGACACAAAAAGGACAAAAATTTTCTTGAATAAGTGAATGAAATAATCACCGAATAAACAGAGGATGTGTAAAATACTCTCTGAAGTCAAACAGGCAGCACGTTGGCAAAGCTGGAAATGAATGTGGGAAAGTAAAACCAGTTCAGTTCCGACTATCAGATTTCAAGCATAGGTTCTAGTCTTAATTTCTATAGAAAGTAAAATTGAAAAAGGAAAGAAAGATCTTTGAAATCCACGGTAAATTCTATAGACACTTCCAGTGATAACAACACGCTAGTGAGTAACGTTGTTTCTATCACCCGTGTCTTTATGACGGGCCAGAGAAACAGTCCTGGAAGCTTGGGTTTGGTGTATTGTTTTGATTTTAGAAAAATGTTCAGCCAACTAGGTTTCCTGTATACAGAATGGGTGTCCCAAGTTCACACTATTCAAAATCATTCAAACTATTAAAATTCTGGGGATTCTCCTCTTTTCTTGTTAAAAGGAACAGAAAATTTCCAAAAGGTTAGCTGAAGGTTTCCATCCTGAGAAGAAACCTTTGCAAGGTCACATATGCGGCTCATATGCAGAATCAGAAATTACAAATGGGAATGAAATGCTTATCCATCAAATATGAAAGGCTAACAGAGTCCAGAAAATGCTTTGCATTTCCAATTATGCCATATCGCTTTCCATATCCCAAGACCCTGGTATAGAAAACTTCTTGTGAGAGAATAAAATCTCTCTTCCTTGGACTAGATACACATGCATGTGTGTATGCGTATAGAGAACACTAATAATATGATATCTGAGATACCCTTTTACTTCACAATCGTTGGTCCTGTCTCTAAACTGATACTGCCTTCTATAAGAATATGTTTTACCTTGTGCTTTATAATTAGATAAATTCACGGTAGGAAAAATTCCAATGATTATTATCTTTTTTGCTTGTGTCTGCAGTGCATGCACTATATTACCCATGCGATGCCCTGCACACTTCTCTGTGGAAGGACGCGATTGCCTTTGGTGGCCAGAGGGAATTTCAAATATTCTCTCTATCACTCTTCCAGTTGTTCTTGTTTGAGCCAGAGTCTCTTACAGATGCAGGAGTTTACATTTTCCCCCTAAGCTCCAGCTATTAACAGGTCTCTGTTTCCCTATAAGAGTGTGGTTACAGAATTGTGTGGACACACCTAGCTGTTTATGTGGATCCTAAGTGGTTCTTAGCCCTCCTCTGGCCTTCATGGCTAGCATAGAAAATGCTCTTAACCGCTAAACCATTTATCCAGCACCCCAATTCCATTATTGATGATATTTAATAAAGAAGCAGAAGCTCACATATGGTTAGAGCTCACTTAGACTGCATGACTTTCTCACTATGCCAGATTACATTTTCTCATTTACAGCCTAAGAAGCCCAGAACTCTCAATGACTAAAGAGTTGATCAGGGACCCAACAGCTAGCATGTTGCAAATCCTGTGACACAGAAAATGCCAATATTTAAGCAAGAGATTGCAGGAAAGGAATGAGTACTTGGTGAACCACCAAAGAGACTATTCTTAAACCATTAGCTATCAAATTTCAAAGAATTTACCAAAGGAGCTAATAAAAAAACTTCCAATGTAAAGTCAAGTACTAAAAAATGTTCACATTTTAAGAGAATTTTGTTCATTAAGTTTTATCTGCGGGTGAGGAGTAGTTAAGACGTCATCCTGAGGAGCATGGAAGCTTCTCACAGGATCCACTGGGGAAATTCATCCTTGCATCTTGATTCCATCAAATTTTTCAACAAACACCGCTTTATTTTGCAGTCGTGTGTGTGTGTGTGTGTGTGTGTGTGTGTGTGTGTGTGTGTGTGTGCAGGGAAAAAAGATTTACACAAGATGGTCACATTAGGAAGAAGAGCCAAGACTCCCCCTCTCCAGTGACCCCTTCTCTTCTCCAGTTCATCTTTGAATCTCATAGCGTCCTAACATGAGGCTCAGGTTTAAGTAGATGGCCAGAGGTCTGCATAGCTAAGCAGATGTCATTCTATCCATCATGAACTCACCACCGTCTCTGTTCTTTGGTCTTTACAGTATTATAAAACAGAATCCTGTACAGATGTCCCCATCTTCCATTTTGGGAGAATATACCAAGGAGGTCTCCTCTAGTGTGTTTTAAAGCACTCATCCAGGAAAATCCAGGAGCTGTCCTTGTTCATATATTGCCAGATGTGTCAGGTACCACAATACCTGTCTCCCTTTCATTCAGCTGACTGACCAGCTACTTTGGTTAAGGGATTCATCTCCATGTGTACAGCCTTCACAGGAGCACTAAGGGTCCCACCCCCACCCCCACACAGCAACACAAAACGAGCATGGCTTCTCAGTCCTTATGCTTGAAAAGCAAGCTCTTTACGGGTTGAGCTATCTCCACAGCCCCTATAATAGTCCTTTTGATTGTCTTCAATGTGCAGGTTTCAATTTATACTTGCCAATTACAAAGCAGGTGTTTAGACTGTGCTTTAACTAGAATGTAGATGTGATATTAGTCAGTGTTCTGCCAAGAGAAGAACCAATACCAATGTATGTATATGAAAGATATTTATTTTAAGGAATTGAATTAATGATTATGGTTGCTGTGCCCCAAGATCGACAGCTAAAAAGTTTGAGTCCCAGAAGAACCTAAGTGTAATTCCACTCTAAAATCCAAAAGGCTCCACTTCTCAAGGTTGGAAAAGATCAGTGTCCCAGCTTACAGCTCTCAAACAGAAGAGTCTCCTCTGGCTCATGGGAGAGACAGTCTTTTTCTTTGTATTATTTAGGCTGTCACTGAATAGAAAAGACCAGCCAGCATTAAGGAGGGAAATCTACTTTACTCAATTGATTCAAATATCAATCTCTCATTAAAATGCCTTCACATACAAACCCAGTATGTTTGTCCAAAGATCTCTGAGCACCCTGTGACCCAATCAAACAAACACACTAAATTAACTGTATGCCTCCCATGTTCCCAGACTGAATAAACTTACCATAATCCAGTGATAAACCTGCCCCACCATTCCACACGTTTTCATTGTTGGACATGGTGATCCTGTCTCTCAAGTCTGGTCATTCTCAGGGTGGCTATAAATTACATTTGTATGTGCCACCTAACATGCTTCTGAGAAGACAGCATCACAAAGGCCATAGGCTAAGGTTCCGATGGGTGGCTGCAGAGACTGCTTGACTTGATTCCTCAAAATACGCAAGCCAATTTCCTATAAAGCTACTACTACTTTTGTAACCTGTTAGTCTATAAAAAACTGTAATATTTTTTCTTCACCCCAAAGGTGTGCTTTACTTGGTATTTCAAATCATATGGTGGTAATACCTTTGAAAGTTCCCGAAGCAGCCACTTAGATGTATTGTTCACACACTTATCGCCTGCATGTGTCTAACCCATTACATTTGATTTGATTTACTCGGAAAATAGCTGCAGAGTCGTCATTCTGCCTTTGCTCTGTCATTTCTCTCCTTACTGCTAGTTCAGATTAAAGGACCTAGAATGGACACAAGGAAGAAGTTCAAGCCTCTCTGGAGAGATGGCTCAGTGGGTAAGGCACTTGCCTCCAGTGTCTGGGGCCCCAGGTTCAATTCCACAGGACCCATATAAGCCAGACCCACAAGGTGGAGGCCCTGGTGTGCCCTCCCTCCCTCCCTCCCTCCCTCCCTCCGTCCCTCTCTCTCTCTCTCTCTCTCTCTTTTTGAAAATGAATAAATAAAATATTTTTTAAAAATAAGTTCAAGCCTCTTACATCTCTTAGGACAGAAGACATACCTCTACTGTGATCTAATTTGACCTACAAGTAAGTTTCATCTTAAAAGCAAGATATGCGCTTACCTCAGTGAACTTCGCTCCTTACTTTTCCTAAATAAGATGGGATACTTTAGTGAGAAATGATCATAGATACAATTTTATATAGTGGAGAAAGAATTAGAAAAATAATCTGCTGTGACTAAGCGATTAAATAAATTACCCAAGCCTTTTCTGTAACCAATGCCCAGGTTATGCTATACCCTTAAGACCATATGAGACATGTCTTTGAAGGGAATATTGGGAATCTGACCCTTTCTCTTCACTTTCTGGTCTGGAGGAAGTGACCAGCTTTACTCTACCACACACTTCCCGTCTTGATATTCTATTTTGCCATTTGACCAAAACCAATATAGCCAAGCTACCACTGACTTAGAGCCAAAATCTGTATTTCCTCCTTTTAAGTATATTATATCAGGTGTATTGTCCCAGGAAAGGATAGCTAAGCAGCCCTCAGGCCTCCTTCACCTGCTTGTCTGTGTCCAAATTTCCCCTCTTTGTAAGTATATCAGTCTTTGGATTAGGGCCCTCCCCCTCAGTGGTCTCCCCGTTCAGAGAATGTTCTGAGGACCTGAGAATTAGAGGTTGGGAGGATTAGAATTTCAATAAATAGATTGGAGATGGGGTACAATTTAATCCATAACTAAGTAAAATGAGGGAATGCATAAAAATTACTGAGCAGTGCACCCTTATTATAATCAAGAATAATTTTTAAATATTGATTTAAGTATATGAAAGATACTTATTTTAAGGAATTGAATTAATGATTACTTTTAATTACTTAAGATATCGTTTCTACACAGAACACAATATTCTCATAATGATGAAAAACATGAACACAAGAGTTGGACTTTCCTAGTTCAAAGCCCATCACTGTCACTATGATGTTCACAGGAAAGTTGTTGGATTTCTTTGCACCTTATTTTCCACAGCGATAGGATGAAATGAGGAGAGACCCTCTCTCTTTGGGATATCATGGAGATTCCATGAATTGATGTATGCAGGGAATTTCATAGCGGTCAATGACTACCTTAGGACTCACTCGTATGGTCATAGAGCTGAGCCTTCACTCGTAGGCTAGCCTGTCTTTTTATTTTTCCCTTTATGACCATCACAAGGCTGAGCTCAGCTGCTGCCTGATTTCTTGGGGTTGATTTATCTTCAGACCTGATTAAATCTGCCATTTCCTCCCCTCTGGACCACAGCATATCTAAGTTCAGCTTCACCTGTGAGGAGGAGATAATGATGGCACCTACCATAAGGATCTTGTGGTCATAATTAAATAAACATTTATGTAAGGCACTCAGAGCATACTGGGCATACACCTAATGCTGTGATCATTGTGACCGTTAGATAAATTAGCCAGGTGGCCGTCCCGACACTGGTCAGTGTGTCCAGTGGCATAGCTCTGGCTGATGAAGTTCATGGACAGACTTGGGAATTGTCACAGGCCCTACACTCTAGTGGAACTAACAGTCAGAACAGCATTGGTCTATGTATAAGCACCATTTAGTCTTCTTTGGGGGTTTGTTTGAAGTGTAGTTTTGAATCTTGTAATAGCAATGCTTTAGGAACATTAATCTTGGATTTGTTTTTTAGTTATAAATTAAAAAGCTGATTGTTGCGGTCAACATTCTAGTTGCTGCGCAGAAAGAACCCAAACAAAGCGGCTTGTGGAGGAATGGGTTTATTTGGCTTATGGACTCGAGGGGAGACTCCATTCTGGCAGGGAAAACGATGGCATGAGCAGAGGGCTGGACATCACCTCTGCCACAGCACTGCAAACAGCGGCAGGAAGGTGTGCCAAACTCTGGCAAGGGGAAGCTGGCTTATAACCCCCATAAGCCCGCCCCCAACAACACAGC
>PVHP010051851.1:0-11312 GCA_004024765.1 Zapus hudsonius
CTTAGTATTAGTCTGTATAAAGAACACGGTATCTTGGTTAAGGACCACATATGAGGGAGAATATGCGGCGTTCGATTCTCTGACCTTTTGAGTGTTCACTTAGTAAGATCTGCTCAAAGTCAGACCATTTTTTCCTAAATTTCGATATATCATTTTTCCTTTCAGCTGAGTAAAATTCCATCGTGTAAATATACCACATGGAAGACAGAACAGAGGAGAATTCAAGGGAAATCAGAACCTTGGGTTTGTTTTTAACAGAGCTTCTCGCTATGAGGCCAGGCTGTGCTGGAACAGTGACCTTCCTGCCGCAGCCTCCTGAGTGTTGAGATTTCAGGTGTGCACCACTGCGGCCAGCTAACACTTTAGTTTGAGTTCACTGTGATCTTCTACATATTCTCTGATTTTATGAAGACGTGGTGATAAGGTGGCATTGCTTATAGAAAAGATTATAAAAATATGACATGTTAATAGAAATATTTAAATATATAACATATTTACCATTTTTAGACATTTTAGTTGCTCGAAGTCATGATGTAAACTGTAATTTTAAGAATTTGATAGCTATAGTTGATCCTGCAGTATTGTGCTTATGATTAAGTGGTTGTATTTAAAATATGGAGATAATAATAGTCTTAATTCTAATTTACTCAGCTTAAAAATACTCAAATATATATGCTATTTAATGGATTGATTTTGCCAGAAATTGCAACAATCACTTAACCAATGGGATCTCATCAAGCTTACCATACTCACAGCCAATAGACCACCATCAGACTGTGAGAAACCTTTTGCCAGCTATAACACAGACAGAGGACTAATGTCTAGACTTTACAAAGAACTGGAAAAAAGAAATAATCTAACAGCCCTCTCACAAAATGGAGCATTGATCTCAACAGAGAATTCACAGAGGATGAAACACAAATGGCCAATTCTCTTTCAAGAAAGTGTTCATCATCCTTAATCATCAGGAAGATGCAAATCAAAGCTACAATGAAATTCAGCATTACTCCAGTCAGAATGGTAATCATTTAAAAAATCCAACATTAGATACTGGTGAGGAGTCATGGAAAAGGAACACTCATTTACAGTTTAAGATCTCAACAATAAAGTAGACTCAAAACTCACCCACTATGACTTGGGGAACTGAGCAGAAGATGGTGCAAAAAGACATTCGAGCCATGGTGGGGAAGAATATCCAGAGACACTGCCCCCCTCAGCTACAACACACAAAGAGGAGGGGGAAGTGGCTACCTTTAGAGTAATTCATAATTCCCTACTCTTTGGACTGTTCCAGTATGCCCACTGAGGAGGATCCCCCAGTGGTTTGGAGACAGGGAAGAATGAAATGGTGGTACCATCATAAGATTTGTTCATACAATGTCTCTAATTATGGACAATAAAGATCTTCAAAAAATAATTTGATAGCCATATTTGAGCCAGTATTATTGTGCTTATATTTGAATGATTACATTTAAAATACTGAGATAATAATAGTACTTAATTATATTTTGTTCAGCTTAAAAATACTTAAATATATATACTATTTTATGGATTGTTAATTGTTCCAATGTTTCTTTTCTTTCATTTTTTGAGAGCTTACGCTTCTTAAACCTTTCCATTTTCAAGAGGGTCACTAAATATTGTATACGGTATCACTCCAAAATATCTCAGCATTGGAACACAGTTATTACTTAGAATATAGCTGCTTATGTATGATACTATAGTTTTAAAACTAGCCTTGAATTATACAATGAGAAAAGGGGTGGCCTGTCTTTATTCACAAATGTCTCAGACCTTCACTAATCTCTAAACATCCTTATGCCTTTAAGAATTTGTTTATAGTTTTTCTTTAACAGGTGCTATGAAAATTAACTTTTGGGAGATACCTAACCTGTGGTACATCTGGAAAATTCTATGTGAGAGTGAAGGTTACAGATAAAGTATATCACCTTCTTAATTTTTGAATTTTTCCAATTTTATTCCATGACTACCTAGAATTCCTCTTAACCTGAAAATATTCTACTATGTGATTTTTAAGATATATTAGTTGTTCACATGTACACATATATTCTCAGGTGTATCTGTGGCTTCCCATTTTATTATCTTCTATTTTTAAAATTTATTATTTCTTTTTTACTCTATTATTTATTTGTTTTTGAGGTAGGGTCTTGCTCTAGTTCAGGCTGACCTGGAATTCACTATGTAGTCTCAGGGTGACCTCAAACTCATGGTGATCCTCCTACCTTACTGCCTCCTAAGTTCTGGAACTAAAGACATATGCCACCATGCCCAGCTCATTTTTATTTTTTAAATAAAACACTTGGAAAGAGTTGGCTCAAGTCAGTTCTAATTTAGATATAGAAAATATGACAGATCAAAGGAATAGGATGAAAATTATTCTTCTGTAATTTATTATTTACCCTTCCTGTAACCCTTTTTCTTCTTTATCCAATAACTCTTAGTCTAAGCAATTGAATTTTGCCTGGAAATATTCATACCACATAAGACTAAGTATCACATTCTCCTTAATTACCGATGGATTTTAGTTAGGCTTGACCAAGCAAGGAACTTTTGTATAAGTTGCAAGAATGGGAGAAGTTATTATTCTTGGAAGATTGTGATGGTCAGACCTGTGATAAGACACAGGTAGGTCTTGGCTTGTCTTTTCCTCCCTGTTCCACATCTGACCTGTCTCCTCAAAGCCTGACCCATTCATCATCTTCAATTCCCGGACCACCATCACAACCTATGAAGGTCTACAGAGACAGCAATTATATAGAAGCAGTGGCAATTTTTTCTTACAAATTCCCATGAAATTCTATTTCACAGTTTACCAGGTACAATAACTACTTAGATTTCCTTAAAAAAAAGATAACTTGTTTGCACAGGCCATACCTATTTTTGGAGAGAAGGCAATTCTTCCCAAATATTCCTACTATATTCCTTCCAGAATTTAACCTCCATCAGCATCTTTTAAATCTGTACTATTTTCTGATATAGTTATATTTCAAAATATTTGTCTTATTCATATTCATTCTCTACAGTAAATATATCACAAAAATCTAAAATGCACTGGTCACCTGAAGCACCCTTGGCACATTACTTTGTAACCTTACTTTGGAGAGTGGCCATTATGATTTTCATCATATTACTAAATTTAAAAAAATGAGACCCAGAGAGATTTCCAATTGTTCCTGGGCATGTGATCACAGGCCAGAGTGTTAGGAGCATGTCTCTGTGAATTTCTGGTTGTAATTATCTGTAAAAATGTGGGCTGACAAATGAAAAATTAACCTAAAAGCTAATCACTGAATAATTATGAGGAAAATGAGTTCCTGATAAAAACTACATCATTTAATTCAGAGTGAAAGTTACTCTGCTACAAAAAAAAAGCTATCTGAAAATGCATTAAGCAGATTATCCCCCAAAACGTCAATGTCTATTCTATAATTAGCTTCACCAATGTACCAAAAAAAAGTACAAAGCATATGTTCTAAAATGCTCACTTCTAACACCTCAGTGTAGAGCAGGCCTACCGAGTTCTGCCATAATCCTCACTAGAACAGCATTTTCCATCAATAGATATTGAGAATGTTTTTACTCCAAGGATACTGGAGTCTTACATTGCTGACCTTTGTCCTGATGCAGAATCAAAATGGTTTTCATACGGTTGTCTCCTTGACTCATCTCAATTATAACAAAACAAAATAAATCTTTAGGACAGAAATGCACTTAGGATAGCTGATTTACTATTGTTCTAAGCTAACAAACATCTTTTTTTCTTTCTTCCTAGCACATTTCAGATGTGATAATAACAAAATAAATCTCTTGGAAACAAACAAATCTCTTTGGGAGCCTGAGAAAAGCTCTTAAAAGAGCCATTTAGAGGCACTCAATTTCCTCTTTTCCACATTCTGGTGTTCAGATGTGTCTTAGAATGAAAGACACTTAAAAGACTTGATGTCAGATATCTTGTCTCCTTTTTTGGGACACTTTGTGAAAAGGAAACCACTTAAATGTTCTGCCTAGGAGCTCATTTTTCTTTTATTTATCTATCTTTTCCATTTCTTCCAAGGTAATATATTCTAATAGATTCATGCTTAAACTAACCTATATAAAACAAAATGATTTTTATAAAACACATAAAACTATATTTACCATATACAACTCTTAGAGATAGACAAATGTATTTCTAGGTTGCTTTACCATTTTTTAAATTGAATTTGTGATTTACTCAACAATGGCTACACATTGTGATATCATGATTGCCTGCAGAAAACTTTAGATTACTGTGGTGGGAAAAAGATTCATTTTCTCCCCCATCTCCCATCTCACATTCAATGATTGTAGGGTGTTTCCTGATGGTAGCTATTATTTCACATATATATTACACACACACAAACACACACACACACACACACACATATATATATATATATATATATGTAACACACATATATAGATAGATAGATGACAGATAGATAGATAGATAGATAGATAGATAGATAGATAGATAGATAGATAGATAGATAGTACAACAGACTCCAAAGAACGTTGACTGTTCTAAACCTCCCATAGGCATAGATAGTTCCAAGTAAAGGCTCCTGTTAGTCCAAAGGACTAGGAAAAGGAAAACTTAAAATTCAAACACAAAACTTCAATGCCTTAGTTCAGGCAAACACACATACATGTCTTCCCCCTCCAAACAAGACAAAACAAATGCCTTCCTTTTATACACTTGCATATGACACAGAGGCTTCAGTAGGTCTTGTCATGTGCTCCACATCAAAACAGCCATGGAAGAGGGATGGAGAGCTCTATCATATTGTGACAGTAGAGCTGGGATTCCAGAAAGTTGTAGTTCCCAGCTAATTTCAATGTACCTCAAAACTTAAAGAGTACCAGGATTCTTTATAAAGAATTAAAATTATAGACCACCAGAAGATAAAATATACTGGGAGACCTCATATACAAAATAACGAGAAGTTACAGAGATCTCAGGCCACTAGTGTGGAGAGAGCATGTAGGGGAGGTTTTAGGCACATAACCATAAAATCTGTGCTGGCCAGCCCAGCAAGGGAAAGAAAAGCTCATGAGAAAAAAAGGTTCATATGGGAAAAATGCCCGAGCCCCTCACCACAGCTTTGGTGAGGGGGTCTTACTGAAGAATGGAGATTCAGGAGTCCTTCTGTTGACCAGCATGTGGAAAAGAAGGGAAAAAACTTTCTGTGCCAGTAATTATATCCCTGGCCCATGTGAGCAGAGAGAGAGCTGGTTGGTCTATCCTTGACCAATTAGTTTTAGGATTAGGCTTGAACTCTAGTTAGAGACACCTCTCACTCAAGGAGAGGGGGTCAGGCATGAGATAAGTGAAACCTGTGTGAAATACAAGTTTAAGGACACTCCTGGTTACCTTTGGAGGTGCCAGTCACCCTAACCTATCACAATCCTGCTCTGAAAAAGTAACCCTAACTTCTGTTAGGTTATTGGGTCATGGAGTTATTCATGAAAACTATCACCAGAAAAGAAAACTGCATGCATGCTTCTAAGGAAAAAAAATCGAACAAGAAGTCTCATGATCCCATAGAGTTATTTTCTACTTCCTCCCATCTTTTAGGAGGCTGATCATAGCTCCTCTGGAGAGGGGTTAAGGAGGAACTTGACAACATTGTGTGAGGTCTTTCTCCTGAACTCTCACATAGTGACCAGGATAACAGGGGGCATAGAAGGGAGCTGACTTTCCATTCCTCAGGCAGTAGAGACAGCAATTAGCTCACTGCTTTTTCCCAGAGCCTAGATAATAACTTGCCCTTCTTGACTTCCTTAGGCACCAGATGGAGGGTAGTCACCATTTTGCTCCTTCTTGCCAGTCCCAGGGGAAACTCAGACTTATTGTTATCTGGAAGAAAAGCCACAGGAGTCACAGAAATCATTCCTGACACCCTCAGTTTCTTTTTTAAAAAATTAATATCTTTATTATGAATATGTATATGCATTATATGAGCAACTCTTTTGAAGGTGTCCCCAATTCCCTCCTCTCTGTCCCCTATCTACTGGGGTCTTTCCTCTCAGTGCACATACTGGATCTGTCCATAAGTTAGGGGGATATTAACTGCACCAGAGGTAGCCAGTTTTTCTTTTCTTATTCCCACTTTATGCGCTGTTGCTGAAGGGGGGGGGGGCGATGTCTCTGGATATTCTCCTGCACCATGGCTCTTAAGGCTCTCAGCTTCTTCCTCTCCCAAGCCTGCCATGAGCCAGGCTGGAAGGTGTTCAGTCAGAAGGAAGTGCTATATTTCCAAAGAAAAGAAAGAACAGATATAAATCCAATGAAGGGAAATATTAACCAAGGGATACAGACAAGTGTAGATGAAAAAACAAAGAATGTGTTCTTAACACACTGTTAAAACAGAAAAGAGAAACAAAATAAACTTTAAAGATTTCATTTGAATGATTTGTCATTTGTGAACCTAGAATCTTCAAACCAAAAATCCATTGGTCACTCTTTTGATAAGATGAATGTGAAAGAAAGAGAAGAAAATATATGGTTGGTTATTCAGTTACCTTATCTCTTCTATTCCCATCACAATAATATAATAAACATGTTAATGTCTCCTGATTGGCTGAGTTTAATAATATTTTCTTTAATATATGCAATAACATGATATAGCTATAAAAAAAGAAGACCAAGATGTTTTATGAGGTGTATTGCTCTGAACAGGAATTCTTCACTCCCGGAATCAGATTTATTTTATGAAAAAAATGTGGAATAAATAACTTCAGAAAAACAACAAAGAATGTATTGGGGGAAATAAAATCCAGAGTAGAAAGTTGATAAATTAAGAGCAGACTCTTGATAATGCATTTCTTTTTCTTAAATAATTTTTGCAGTTAAAATTATACATAGGATGCAATTCCAAATATTGTAAAGCCGCGAATGTTTGCATACTCTGGTGATAAGTGCTTATGTTAAATGCTCAAATTAAGAATCAGTTTACCTCCTCATGTCTGGGACTAAACACCAAGCCAGAAGCATTTTATAGGAGGAAAGGGTTGGTCCAGATCACAGTGTGAGAGAAAGTCTCATCACGCCATGGAAAGCATGACAGTCTTGAAAAGGAAGCCTGGTTCACATCTCCACATCTACATGAGGGAAGTATCCCAAATGAGCTAGCTGGGCTGAGCACCCAGGGTCTGGACTAATACACCTTGAGGTTCAATTCCAGGGACACCTCCTCCATCAAGGCTCCACTTTCCAAAGGTCCAACAACTTCCCCAAGTTACAATAAGCTGCAGATGAAGTATTCAATACACATTATGCTATATGACATTTCATTCAAACCACCACAACCCAAAATCTCCTTGCCATAATAGCTCACAGGTGCGCCTCCTGTTCCTAGCTTCACTCTCTCCTTTAGAAGTTGTACTAAATTGCAATTTGTCTGCTTTCCCATCCGTCCTTCTACGAAAAAGACAAAAGAAATATCCTCAGTGAAAACATCTGATTCTCAACACCAATTTCAGTTGGACAACCAACTAGATTTTTTCTCTAAAACCTTCCTATTCCTTTGTGGAATCCATTGTTTGCCATTGTGTTTGGGAAGAATATGCATTTATATCTCACCTCATTTCAGGTCCATGAGAGCAGAAGCTGTGCTTTAATTAACCATGTGTTCTCACTGCCTGCACAGGGGTTTGGGCCAGAAGAGGAATTCATACTATATTCATTAATTAAGTACTGTTGATTTTTCTCAGAAAAAACTATAAACATGTTACTACTAACATGTTTTTACTACATGATGTTTAGGTGCTTTTTTATAAGGTCTTATAAAATATTTAAACATGGAAGAACTATTATGAACTCAGAATTCAGGGCTGAAATTTTAATATTTAATATTAATATTTTATATTATTATATAAATTTTATATTATATGTAAATTTTATTATATATAATAAAATTTTAATATTTAATATTTAATATTAAAATATACTTTTCTGATCTTTTCAAAACTAAAAAATCATAAATATCAAAAAGGTTGAAGAATTGTTACATAAAATAAATTCAAGATACATAATCACTAATTAAAATGAATAATTTTTATTTAAATCATGAATCAAAATGTTATAAAATTTTTTGTAAAATAGTATTTTGACCATCATTAACTTTTGAAAGTGATCCAAAGCTTAGTTAATAATGGAAGTATTAAAAACATGATAATATAGAAGGGGGCGGAGCAAGATGGTGGATGAGTAAGAGCGTCGCCAGGACTCTCCGGAAAGGTTTGATCTCTTCAGCTGGTATGCAGGCTTTGGACACCGGCCGGATCTGAGTTCGGGCCCTCCCTCCCTCCCCACCCCCTGGGCCGGAGCAGACTGGGTTCACCAGCAGCTCTCTGCTCCCCTGCGGAGCAGAGGGCCGAGCCCTATCCCCCCCCCCCACTAGCTCTGGCTATTATCGCCTCGCGGCGGGTTCCAAGCACCGCCAATTGAGCCTCTTCCCCTCGTGGGAGCACCCAATCCTCGGACGGGCTTATCTCCACGATGCCCCCCACACATACACGGGCAGATGCCAGCCTTGGGCAGGCCAACCTAGATAGGTCCCGGGGCCAGACCTGAGGCAGATACCTGGGAATCTTGGTGGAGGCTGATTCGGAAGGGTGCCATCTGAGAGGGGAGGAGCTGTCTCTCCGCGGAGGTTTCATTGCCTGACTGGGATCCAGGCCCCGGGTCGCGGCCTCTCTTCAGCTTTGGGACCACCACAGGGTTCCCAGCTACTCTCAGCTCTGCAGGGAAGCACGGAGCTGGCTGGGCCTTGTGCACCCCGGGCTCCCGCCTTTGTCCCCTATCAGTGGGTTCCAGGTCCTTGGCAATAATTGAGTGGCTTCCCCCACGGAAGCACCCAGTTCTCAGACGTGGCCTTCTCCACGGTCTGAGAGGGGAGGGGTTGTCTCTCCGAGGAGGTTTGGTTGCCTGACTGGGATCCAGGCACTGGGTCAGGCCGGGCCTGCCCACAGGCCTGCCCAACCTCTCCTCAGCTTCGGGACCACTGCGGGGTTCCCCGGCTAGGGGTTCCCTGGCTACTCTCAGCTCTGCAGGGGAGTAAGCAGCTGGGCCTTGTGCACCTCAGGCTCCTGCCTTTGTCCCCTCGTGGCGGGTTCCCGGTCCTTGGCGCCAATTGAGTGACTTTCCCCGTGGGAGGACCCGGTCCTCAGATGTAATCCTCTCCATGACCCCCCCAACCCCACATACACAGGCAGACGTTAGCCCTAGCTTGGTTCCGTGGCCAGTCGGCAGGCAGATACCTGGGAACCTTGGCAGAGGCCGGTTCATCAGACGGGTACATCCCAGGAGAGCACAAGTGCTCTCCATGAGTACCAGGAATCACATGCTACTGCCAGGAAGTAAAGCGGGCTGAATAGCACTCCTCAGGGTACCTGAATCCCACTTCCCTATCTGGACATGGGCAGAAACCAAAGGAAAAACGTAACTTCACAAACCAGGGAACCTAGTCCCATTATGGAGCACGAAAGTGGCAAGGAAGTGGAAGGAGCTCATACACAATTGCAGAGAGAGAATAATATGACTCCTGACCACAACAGCAATGCAAATATGATGCAGTTAAGGGCTGAGAAAAGACATGAATGAGATGAAGAATTCGTACTCAAGCATAGACTCCAGAATGAATTTGATGGAGAGAAATATGAACAAATTCAGAAATACATTAAGTGAATTAAAGATTAATCAACTAAGAGAAGAGCTGGACAATCAATTAATTAAATTTGATGAGGACTTAAGAAAACTAAAAAATGATTATCAGGAAACCCAAGCAAAAACAAAAATAGATTGGAAACTGGATCTAACCAAAGAATTAGAGGCCATTAATAAAATCATAGCAGAAACCAAAAATCAAGAAGAAATACTAAAAACTTCACTTGAATCATTCAGTCCCAGGGTTGATAATCTGGAGGACAGACTTTCAGAAGTAGAAGACAAATCCAAAGGAATTAATAAGGATGTGATAGGTTTCAATAAATTCAAGAAATCAAATGAGCACAAATTGAGGGATCTATGGGATACAATAAAGAGGACCAATATTAGAATCATTGGGATCCCAGAGGGAGAAGAAGACCAGGCTAAGGACATAGAAAATATCTTAAACAGAATTATTCAAGAAAACTTTCCCTATCTAACAAGAGAAAGTCCACTCAACCTTCAAGGGTCCCAGAGGACCCCAAACAGACTTGACATGAAGAGAAATTCTCCAAGACACATTCTAATTAAGATGCCTAACATAGAAAGCAAAGAAAAAATACTCAAAGCTGCTAGAGGAAAGCAGATAGTAACTTACAGGGGAAAAGCCATCAGACTTACCTCAGACTTCTCATTAGAAACCATGAAAGCCAGAAGGGCTTGGAATAATGCTTTTCAGGCCCTAAAGAAGTATGGCTTTCAACCTAGACAACGGTATCCAGCAAAGTTATCCCTCCTGATAGATGGAGAAGTGAAAATGTTTCACGAAGTAAAACAGCTCTACGTCTATTTCAAAACAAAGCCACAATTTCAGAAGCTCCTGCAAGAGATAACCCATACGGAAGAAACAAGAAATCTTCCTCAGAAGAATACCATAGATCAGACACGACAATCACAGTCAGTGGGCTAATAACAACAGCATAGACGAAACCCTCATTATCCCGTCATCATGGCAGGGCTCAAAGCAAACCTCACAGTTATATCACTGAATATAAATGGACTTAACTCCCCTATAAAAAGACACAGATTTGCAAGGTGGATCAGAAAAATGAACCCTTCCATCTGCTGTCTTCAGGAAACACACTTTACTTCCAAAGACAACAACCTTCTTAGAGTTAATGGATGGAAAACAGTTTATCAGGCATGTGGAAGTAAAATGAAAGCAGGTGTGGCTACACTAATCTCTGACAAAATAGACTTTGCACCAAAATCAATTAGAAAGGATAATGATGGTCACTTCTTACTTATCAAAGGAAGGATCCAACAGGAAGATGTCACCATCATCAACATATATGCACCAAATTTGGGTGCAACACAGTTCATAAAGGAAACCCTACTCAAAAAATAAAGCAGAAATAGACCCCAATTCCATCATAGTAGGAGACTTCAACACACCTTTATCAGCTCTAGACAGATCAACCAAACAGAAGATCAGCAGGGACATAACAGAGCTTAATAATACTATTGATCAACTGGGAATAACAGATATTTACAGAACATTCCACCCCAAAGACACAGATTATACATTCTTCTCAGCAGCACATGGGACCTTTTCTAAAAT
>PVHP010051852.1:0-11337 GCA_004024765.1 Zapus hudsonius
CCAATGTTTGGCACACCTTTCTGCCGCTGTTTACAGTGCTGTGGCAGAGGTGATGTCCAGCCCTCTGCTCATGCCATCGTTTTCCCTGCCAGGATGGAGTCCCCCCTCGAGTCCGTAAGCCAAATAAACCCATTCCTCTACAAGCCACTTTTGTTTGGGTTCTTTCTGCGCAGCAACTAGAAAGCTGACTGCAACACTGCCTCTATAACTTCCCTCTGCTGGAGCCAATTGAAGGCCATACTGAATAGGAGACAGCTGATAGCTTTTTTGTTTGTATGTAGTCTTTTTTTTTTTCAAGGTAGGGTCTGCCCAGTGAGACAGCCTTTTAAGAAAATTAATTTATTTATTTGAAAGAGAGTACGGGCACACCAGTGCCACATGCCACTGCAAAGTAACTCCAGACGCATGCACCACTTTGCACATCTAGCTTTAGGTGGGTACTGGGGACTCAAACCAGGGCCGTCAGGCTTTGCAAGCAAACGCCTTTAACTGCTAAGCTACCTCTCCAGAGACAGCTTCTTAAATTCCGCAGAACCTGTAAGGATTAGCAAGCTCTGCCAGTCTAAGGGAGGAGGCAAGGAGTGGTGATGGTAAGGATCACTAAGCCATGTTCATTTCCAGGGTGACCTTGGGCGCTTCATGGAACTCCCTAAGCCTCATTTCCCTTGCCTGAAAACAAGGGCTTGGTGGGCCTGCTCCGCAGTGCCATGAGCATTACCAGAGATATGGGATGAACCCTGGCTTGGTGGGTTCTCACAGTGCTCAGCCTGAGTGCAGTTAGCTATCACTTCATTATTCATTCATCTTAGTAGCTGTGGCTGCTGTGGGCTGGTAACTATGGAAACAATGGGATAAACAGTGGGGTAAGTTCTGCCTCCAGTCTGCAGAAGAATCAGGTATAGACGCAAATAAGATTGATGAAGCGTCATCGGAATGGCAGGGAGCAGAGTGGGAGCACAGAGGGGCGGGGATTTGTAAGTAGATGGAGGGTGACAGAGTGACAGGCTGAACAGAGAAGTGAACGGATTCGATGTGCTGTTCCTGTAAGTGTTAGCTCATGATAGAAAAAAAAATGAAACAACAGAATATTTCCTAAAGGGGTTTTTTAAAAGTCTATGCAAATTTTGGAAAGCAAAACAGGAAACCAAATGATAGGCAAGGACAAAAACGTCTTCCTTCTAGAGTTGCTTGCGCTTGCTACAGGCAACCTTAGCCATTTCCTGCCAGGATGTTGACCAGAGAGAGCAGCAGCCTTACCGAGAGTCATTTGTTTCTCTTGAGTTTCTTTAAAAAGAAGCTGATTTCATTTTATTTTTTACATTCTCTCCGGCCCTCCCACAAAAATAGAAATATTCAAACGTGATTCAGGAAGAAATGATTCCTCTTGAGTCTAAATTGGCCACACATGACATTGGGGAGCTAACGGCCTCTGAGGTTGCTGGGGATTGTTATAAATAGCAGGTGACAGCGGGCCACCAGGGTTGAGTCTTGGTTCCAGCAATTTCTTGGTATATGATCTTGTTTCTGGGAGAGATAAATGATATAATCCATACAAAGAGATTACCTGTCAGGGGCAAAAGCCTTTAGGGGCCTTTGGAGGCACACCCTGGCTTAGTCTTGGACGGCATCTGACAGCCTGCCAAGAGGGGCTTGGCTTAATGAGTTTCAGGAGGTGATCTCGATTGGCTATTATGCACAGGTTCTTATCATAAGACTGACCATTAACCCCCTGATTGGCCAGGAAGCTCTATATATTCTGCCTCGTTCCCCGCAACAAAGAACACACGTTCATCAACCCACAAGCGGTGTGTGTTTGTGTAGTTGTGTGATCACTGCCCTCCGCGGGCAACGGGCAGTGATAATTACCATGTCATCTGGTCCAAGAAACAAAAACAGTTTCCTATTAGTTCTCATTTGGGGGACTTTCTTGGATACCCCCTGCTTGAGTTACCCTCTTGCTGCTGGAGCAAAGCATCTGACCCAAAGCGGCTGATGGGAGGATCTTTTCTTTGGCTTACGGTCTTGAAGGGCAGTTTCAGCATGTTGGGAAAGCATGGTAGAGCAGAGGCTGGACATCACCTCCTGCCACAGCAGGTGGAAAACAGCAGCAAGAGAGTGAGCTGAGCTCTGGCAAGTGGGAGCTGGCTATAACACCTCAGGAGCACACCTTCTTCAAGCAAGGCTCTACTTCCAAATTGCCACCAGCTGGGGACCAAACAGACAAAACACATGAGTTTATGGGGGACATAATACTCCTCAAATCACCACATCTCATATGGTTTTCAAGTTTATGGGAGGAGGCCATGAAAAAATAATTAGATATGCTGCCACCTTAAGCTAAGTTTAAAGAAGTCTTTCCAATGAAATTCAAAATTGGAAGGAGAGACGAGCTTTTGTAGTGTGATAATGTTTTACAGTTATGTTGGACACATAGCTTAGTGGGTGCTCGTGACAGAAGAAGATAGTACCTCTAGTAGAGAGGTAATCTTTGTGGAGATGGCCCAGCTAGAGAAAAAGTGACACTGACTCCTTGGTAGACTCTCTGAGAATCAACATTACCATACGTTGCAGTTACCTTCTTGTTGCTGCAACAAACACCCAACCAACAGCAGCTGATGGGAGAGGAGGGTTGATTTCAGCTCCTAGCCTCCAAGGGAAGTTTCATCGTGGCAGGAAAACATGGCAGAGCAGAGGCTAGGCATCACATCTTATCACATCAGGTGGAGAAGGAAGTAGTCTAAATGAGGTAGTTCTGTGAAAACCCAGTGAGTGGGCTGGACTAATAAACTTCATTATCAGCCCCCAGTGGCATACCTCCTCCAGCAAGATTCCCCCTCCCAAATTACCACCAGCTGGGGACTGAGCATTCACAATACATGAAACTATGGGGGAACATTTCATACTATTAACATTTCATGCTATTAACTCCCCAAGAAAGGGCTACAAATACCCCCTTCTGGGTCAAAGATAGGAAAGGAAGCTTGGAGTGGCCTGAGGGTTAGCAGAAGGCAAAGCAAATGCAACTAGCACAGACTTACATTTGTATATTACTTCTCTTCCTCTTTGCCTAGATTTTCTTGGCACAGCTGATTTATACTATTCCAGTGCTCTCATTCTTGATGTGGGCCTTCTTTTGTTTGTCAGCTAATCATGCAAGACAGCTAGCTCATTCTATTCTAGAGAACCAGCGGGAGCCAACAGTCAGGGGCTCCCATGCCCCAGACTCTAGTATCATTTTGTTTCAAAGCAGCAAGACAGTCTCTTCTCTCTAGCCTGTGGGTGTCGAACCAGGTCATCTCTTTTTTAGAGTCAAATGCTCTACCTTGAACTATACCCCAAGGTTATCTTTTTAAAAAAATTATTAGGCTGGAGAGATGGCTTAGCAGATAAGGCACTGGCCTGCAAAGCCTAACAACCCAGGTTCAATTCCCCAGTACCCACATAAAGCCAGATGTACAAAGCTCATTTATATATCTGGAGTTTATTTGCAGTGGTTAGAGGCCTTGATGCACCCATTCTTTCTCTCTCTTTCTGCAAATCAATAAACAAATAAAAGTTTAAAATATATATCCATGTGAGCAAGAAACAGGGGAGGGTCACCACTTCAATTCCAAGGTCATATGGAAAGTAGTCTGGCCTGACTGAGTGGGCATGATCCAGAGACATAGATGTAGAACTTTATGTCTCAGTGACAGAAAGGACCAGGCAAAGAACTTTTAGTTAGGCTGGATGGAAGAATGAAATTAAGAAGTAAATCTCATGTCGGTTATAAAACTATTTATAGGTAATGAGAGAATGTGCTTCTGGGCATGCTCATCACTGAATCATTTGACTAGCCTAGACGTCACTTTAAGAGGGATGCTCCAGAGAGGAGATGGAGAAGCTGAGTCAATGTGGTCTTCAGAACAGAAATCGTCTCTCTGGGCAGTGCTGCAGGGGTGCAGGGGTGCAGTCCTGGGCACCATTCCTAACTCCATGTTCTCTGGGGATAATTTTCCAGGTGTGAGTGATGGCTCATGGCTGCACTTGGGAGGTGAAGGAAGATTAGGAGTTCAAGGCCAGTTTCAGCTACATACCCTGTCTTATAAGTACCATATGATAACCGATTACACTACTGAAGATCCAAGACCCTGTCTTAAAAAAAAAACAACAGGGGGCTGAGGAGATGGCTCAGTGGTTGAAGGCACTTGCTTACAAAGCCTGCCAGCCTGGGTTTGATCCCTCAGTAGCCATGCAAAGCCAGATGCACAAATTGGTGCATGCATCTGGGATTTGTTTGCAGTAGCAAGTGGCCCTGGCATGCCTATTTATTACTCTCTGTCTCTCTCTCTCTCGTAAACTTTTTTGAAAAGGAAGAGAACTGAGGACATAAATAGATTTCATATTTAGAGCTGAAGTGATAAAATAATTAACATGTACAGGACTTTGGGTTCAGTTCTCAGAACATACATACATACATACATACATACATACATACATACATAGAAGTTAGGTATGATGGTGAACACCTTTAATCCCAGTACTCAGGAAACAGGGGCAAAAAGATCACCATGAGTTGGAGGCCAGCCTGAGACTACATAGTGAATTCCAGGTCAGCCTGGGCTAAAACAAGACCCTACCTTGAACCCCCCCCCCAAAAAAAGAAGAACAGATTAATCTGCCTTATTTGATATGAAGTCATACAAAAATAAGCAAGATGAATGTGCAAATCTTGACGAGAAACTTTCTTTATCTTGAAATGTTGACCACACAGTAGGTTTTAAGTTTAGATGCATTCACATAAATCTCTAAAATCTCTATGTTTTGATCAGAATTCAGCACTTTGGCCCTTCTAGCACCATTTTCTCCCTTCCTTCCTTTCTTCCTTCCTTCCTTCCTTCCTTCCTTCCTTCCTTCCTTCTTTCCTTTCTTCCTTCCCCTTTCCCTCTTTCTTTCTTTCTTCTTCTTCTTTTTTTTTTTTTTTAATTTGAGACAAGGTCTCATTATGTCATCCACCCTGGCCTTGAATTAACTATGGTTCTTGAATGCTGGATTAGAGGCATGTACCATCATACTCAGTTTTGGTTTTACCTTCTTGCTGTCAGAGTTCTTAGGCAACACAGGCCATTACCTGCCTCTTTTGGTCTCTATTTAAAACAACCTGTGTTCAATCCTGAGGCTCCACCCTGTCAATTTATCTTAATCACTCCTCAAAGGTCCCATCTTTAAACCTCATAGTTGGATTAACATTCTACCTTAATACCTCACAACAGGGATTATTTTCATGCATGAACCCTTCAGGTACAGACTCAAAGCATAAAACCAGGGTCCAGAGGTATGCTTCGACTCAAGGGAAATAAGAAGCATTGAGGATTCTCAGGCACAGGTTTCAGGGATTGGAGGTGCTATGATTCAGCCAGGATGGTCAGAAATCCTTTAGCAACCATGTATGGAACAAATTATGGTGATAAAGAGAGAAAAGACAAAATATTTCAATAGGGTATATGAGAGAAATAGAACAGAATTTCATTTTTTCTATTATTGGAAATGTTTTGACTATAAGGAATAGAAAACTACCAGAGAGAGGTTTTCACCAACTATGGATTACTTTTGCGTCATGTGAAAGCTCAGTTGGCCAGTCCAGGGCTGGTGTGGCAGCTCTGCAGAGTCCTCTTGGGCTCCCCACTCTGCCTTCCCTCAGGATGGCCTGCCTCAGCATGGTCTGGGATAGACACACACAGGTCCCAGAAAGAAAGGTGGAGGAACATTAAAGAAAAGGGAGACAGTCATAGGACAGAGAAGCTTCTTTCTGCAATTGGAGTTGACTACTTGGGACACTCAAAGCAACCAAAACACTGAGAATAAATGACTAAGTGCTCAGAGCTAAAAAGTGAGACTTTGATGTCAACCTGTCCCCCGCCCTGCACCCCTCTAGGGAACATTGGGCAAGAGGGAGCAGAAAGAATATAAGAGCCAGAGGATGGAGAGGAGTGTTGTGGGTCACTCACTGTTCTTTAGACACAAAGTGACCATTGCATTCATGACCTCACAGAGACTGTTGTTACCTGCAAAGTCCGTCTCAATTTTAGGTCCATCAACATTCTGTCATAGATAGTGGAGGAGGGCAAAAATAAATGAATGAATTAATTAATTAATTAAAAGACCACAAAAAAACCATCAAAGTAGGGCTGGAGAGATTGCTCAGTGGTTAAGGCACTTATCTATGGAGCCTAATGACCCAGGTTTGATTCCCCAGTGCCTAAGTAAAGCCAGATGCACAGAATGGCACATGAATCTGGAATTCATTTTCAGTGGCTGGAGGCCCTGGTGCACCCATTCTGTCTGTCTGTCTGTCTGTTTGTCTCTCTTCTCTCTATCTTTCTCTGCTTACAAATAAATAAATTAAAAAATAATTTTAAAAGCATCAAAGTCAAAGAAGGATTTGTTGGAATGATGAAGGGATTTTTGTGGAACAGGAATAGAGGAGAGAGGATAAAAGAAAATATTGGAGAGAGTTATGAGCAACATATGTACATGTATAAAAATTGCCAATTCAGAAGTTTTAAAAAGAAAAAAAAGGACAGAGAGAAGACTCAGGGTGTATTTTAGGGAAAGTTTCTAGCAGTTTCCATAAGGCACTGTCCCACTGAAGACTTTACAACATGATAACCTCCAGCAAGGGAAGCTGGGAACAGAGGTGCATTGACTAAGAATCCATATTCCCATCTGACCAACCAGCAATGCTGTTGCTGAAAGGGAAAGAAGTTCTCTGCTATCATATACAAATCAAAAAAGCAAGAAAAAGAGACCATAACTTCTTAATCACTGGAAGTCATTCTCTAGAGCTTATTGAAAAAGAATTTTCAAATAGTTTCCATCCCAGCTTCTTGCCTTATAGCTGATTACCTTTGAGACAAAATAACCCCTCACTGTCTGAGAACCCTGGTTTTGCTTCAAATGACCAAGGCTACCCAAGCCGCCAAGAGGTCTGATGTACACAGGTCTTCATGACCCAGCCTTAGTAATCTCTCTCCCCCAGAGTTGTTTTTTAGAAGGAAAATGAATTCCATTATCATCATCATGTTCTTAAATACAGAAAATTGCAGACTGACCTTGTGTGAGCATAATGGAAGCCACTCAGCTGCGCCATGCTCTCTGGCCTTCACTTTGTTCACTCTCAGGGACACAGCCGACTCCCCTGGCTCCCCTTCCTCAGAGCCCTCTGGGTCCCCTGCCCACCACTGCCTGGAGAATCTTCTTAAGCCCCCATCAGCACAGGTAACTGTGCTCCCCGTGACTACCTTGACATGTGTTTTGGGTGCTTAGACAGAACCCAAGGCTTTGTGCACGCTAGGCAAGGACTCTACCATTGAGCTACCCCTCCATCCCTAGTACCCTACCTTAAAACAACACCTCGCTGTGCCCCCCCAAATCTTACTTTATCAAGTTGATTAGACTATCCTATGAGATATGAGTATTGCTTTCTGACATTTGAGGGTAAATATGAAAGGTATTTTGTATTCTCCCTTCCTTTCTACCCCTTGCCTCCCGTTCTTACCAGGTGATAAGTGATCTGTTCACATAACTAATGGAGCTCTGGGGTTTCAATAGAGGCAGATTTCCAACTGGAATGTTAAGAACTCCATGTATCATGTATCACACCTGCATTTAGGTGTATTAAAATATACTTACAATGACAAGCCCGTATTCACTAGAGTATGAGAAAACAAAACAAGCAATGTCTAACTAGATAAAATGATTAAGAATTATGAAATATAAACAAATGCTTATTTCCTTCTTCACTTTACTGGAGTGTGTCTTAGCCTCATTTATATCAACTGATTTTCAATTGATTTCATCTAGAAAGGTTTCTGGAATTTTCTTATCATGCTACTTTTCCACCGCTATTATTATCCATCATCTATCCATCAATAATCCATCCATCCATCATCCATCCATTCATCCATCAATCATCCATCCATTCATCCATCCATCATCCATCCATCCATCCATCAGATGCTGGAGCTGCATAAGGGAGCTTATGTTCCTGAACATAGATCCTTATCACAGCTGATCCTGCTCCCTGGAGGGCATTTGGCAATGTCTGGGGATACTTTGCAGTTCAGATTTGCAGTGTGGGAAATTACTGTCGCTTGTAGAAGGTAGAGGTCCAGGGTGCTGTTAATGCAACCTCATTTCTTCTTGGTTCTCTTCCTACTTCCTGTACCACAGCCCTACCAGCACTGTGCTGACCCCGCCAAACACACACTGCACCCCAGAACTCCCCAGATGGTTCCCAGTTAAGATGGTGCTGATTGTGACAGCACAAGCCAAGGCATTGGGCATCTAGTGCCGGCTCCATCCGTTCTTGAGAGGGTTCCCTTCCCTCTCTGTTCCTTCTGATGCCACTGGGTCAGTTGGAATGCTAGTTATATTTAGCGTTTCTTCTGCTCTGGCAATCAGCCCCAGTGGCCACTTCCATCATGGTGGAGCTCTGTGTTCTCTGAGCCCTCCCAGAAATGCCACTCCACCTGTCTAGAATGTTGAATAGATCCTTGGACTCTATCTCTGCTCGGGACAGAGTTCCCAGAAGGACCCTGATCCTGCCTGTCCATCTGATGCTCCTCTCTCACGGTTCAACACCCTACTCCATGAGGACACTGGCAAGGTTCTCCCTCTGGATTCGCCATCTTCTCCTCTTCCTCTTCCACTTCACTCCTGCCCCTTCACTGCTCCCCAGCCAGGCCAGTCCTTCCCTTCTGAGGGCAAAGCAACAATAGGCAGGCTCACTTCCTGTGAGAGTCTCCAGTCAACCTGTGAGGCAGGTAAGTTCTAAAATTCCCCGAATCTTTAGGAGCCTCAGGAGATGCCACATAACCAAGCTTGCACAGCACAATACAACCATCCTCCTCTTTTCTTTTAAAATCTTCCATGAATGCTGTAATGCCCAAAGAATGCTCGTTCCTTTTTCTGCAGATTTCATGAACCAATTTCTAACCTTATACAACACATTATTTTTAAAAATATATTTACAAATAGCTTACACCCTCCCTCCCTTATTCTTCAGATCATAGCTAGCATACTTACAATACCTAATAAACTGTTAATAGTTGTTATCCTGTGCTGTTTAGGACATAATAGCAAGGAAAAAGTCTGTACTTAAGTAGTACAGAGTACAGAAGCAGTTTAAAAATATTTTAAAATATTTATTTATGACAGAGAGAGAATGAATGAGGGCACCAGGGCCACACTGCAAATGAACTCCAGATGCATGTGCCACTTTGTGCATCCGGCTTTACATGGGTACTGGGGAATTGAACCCTGGTCATCAGGCTTTGCAAGCACGTGTCTTTAACTACTAAGCCATCTCTCCAGCCCTTATAGCACACATTAAAGGAAACATATTTGTTAAATATTAAATATTGCTGTTACTTCTGTTGTTTGCAGAATCTCTTTTGTTTGTTCTCTTACCCCTGGATCACTCCTAGCAATATTTAATTTATGAGCTGTTTTTAGCAATATTTAATTTATGAGCTGTTTTAGTTAATATTCAATTTATTAAAGATGAGCATTTAAAAATTTGTTATTTATTTATTTGTGTGTGTGTGTGTGTGTGTGTGTGTGTGTATGGGCACCAGGTCTCTTGCCACTACAAACAAACACCAGAGGCATACACCACTTTTGGTGTCTGGCTTTATGGGGTGCTGGGGAGTTGAGCCTGACTGGCAGGCTTTGTAAGCAAGCACACTTTAACTGCTAAGCCATTTCCCTAGGCCCCTAAATTTTAGTTTTAGGCCTAACTGATAAAGCTTGTTTATTTTGTTTTGCTTGTGTGTGGCATGTATGCACATGTATGTACAGATGCACTCCCAGGTGTCTGGAGGCCACAGGAGGATGCAGTTGTCCTTCCTCTAGCACTTATCCTAATATTTCCTTGAGACAGAGACTCTCTGAATGCAGAGCCACAGTTTTCACAAGCTCCCATGATTCTCTGCTTCCCATGGGACTGGGGTCACAGATGTGCTTGGCCGTGAGTTCTGGGGAATTAAAGTCAAGCAGTCTCAGGGCCTCTCAGGCCCTCCTGCTTATGACAAGTGCTCTCACCCATTGAACATCTTCCGAGCCCTAGCTATTTGCTTTTTAAATAGTGTTTTTATAGCAAATAAGAATAATTGCTTTTCTTGTTTGATTAGTTTTAATTAACTTATAAATTTTAAAAGATGAAATTCCTTCAAACAAATGACTACTTTCACACGTGTAATTAAGTCTCCTAAAATATTTTCAACTATCTTTATAAGTTGAATAATTTTAACTTTATTTTGAAACACTTCAAATGCCTGATGGAGCAACATTTTCAAACCTAGTAAAAATATCTTTCTATAGTTAACTCATAATAACTTATGTAATAAATTAGGTTCTCTTGAATACTCAAATACTATTTAATAGCATGTCTATTTTACAGCTTTCAACACAAATTGGATATCAATTTATCTTTTTAAATAAAATCCCAAGAGGAGCATGTCAGCTTCTCTTAAACACTCCAAACTTCTTAAATCACAGACAAACTCATCATAGTGATGAGAGAAGCTTTCTCATCAAACTCACACACAAGTAATAGCATTGTTTGATTGGCTTCAACATCTCTCTCTCTCTCTCTCTCTCTCTCTCTCTCTCTCTCTCTCTCTCTCTCTCTCTCTCTGTGTGTGTGTGTGTGTGTGTGTGTGTGTGTGTGTGTGTGAAGTACTTTTTCCAGGGAAGCGAAGTCATTTTCACCAGTCCACAGGGCAGGAAGTGATTTCAGGAAGGCAGGACTTACTTGGAACTGTGACGCTGATTGTCAGATAATGAAACTGTGAGTTTTGCTCAGAATAGCCCTGCTGGACACACTAGATGTATTTATTTGAGTAGGTCCTGATTACTGTGTCACCAGCCCAGTGTGCTGTGTCTGTCCCTAGAGTATCTTTCAAATTTCACCCTCATCCTGTTTTTATCATAGCTGCTTTCACTTTGAAACACGTGATTTGGGTGGACAGAATTCTATAGTCTCCCCAAGGGGGGATTATGGCACATCTTCTGATTAATTGAATGCTTCATCTCTCTCCAGGTTGTAAGACTTGATTTATTTTTTTGCTTCATTATCTTTTCGTGGTTACAGAGATTGACTTCATCAGAACTTCCCTCAGTTTCTAGAGCACAGCATTTCCCAGTTTCCCTTGCTGTTACTGTAGCCATGTGACTGAGTTCAGGCCAATGCATTACAGTTCGATGCCGAGCACCTCAGCTCCCTCCTCCATGACCTCCTCTCTGCATAGGCTTTATGCAGAGCAGTGGGGCAAGAGCCTGAAGATGATGGAGACC
>PVHP010051853.1:0-11751 GCA_004024765.1 Zapus hudsonius
TTAGAGGCTAATGAGATGAATCAAGACAGAACTGTATCAGTTTCTTTCTCATCGTTGTGACAAAATCCCCAACCAGAGCAGCTTATGGAATGAACATATTTATTCCACTCACAGTTCCAAAGGGAAGCTTCATCATGGTGGAGAAAGTAGAGCACCCACAGACAGCCTACATCTTATCTTCCCAGCAGCAGGGAAGAAGTAGAAAAGCTACAGAGCACCATGTGGGGCTGACTATAACACAACAAGGCCCAGCCCCAGTGACACACTTCCTTCAGCAAGCCTCCACCTCCTGAAGGTTTCACACATTTCCTAAACAGTGCCACCAGCATGGAAGACCAAGAACAAGGGTGCGGGTATCTCGAGCCAGACTACTTGCAGCGTCCAATCCAGTCCACCAAGCTTCATGCCCTAGTGTACCCACTCAGGTCTGGGCCTGGATGCATCACCTGATGTGTCTCTACTGTGTGATAAGAATGTCACTGAGTTGGCAAACTTGCAACTAGACCTCGGCTCCCAAAGCCTCTTCCTGAGAACCCAGGAGCTGCACAGTAGTGGGAATGGCCACTGATGGTCTCCTGTACCTGTGGCCTAGTAACTCAGGCCCTGGGTCACATTTAAACAATGTCACAGAACTTTGTTTGAAAGTCCCTAAAAATTATAGGAAAACCAGCAGACATTCCATCTTGTACCAACATCAGAAAACAACAACAACAACAAAACTATAGGTCACTTCTTTCATTTCCTTCCAAAATACACATAGACATAGATGCAGGAAGGCCTGCCCAACCTTCACCAAGAAACAAACTTGAATTTCTTCTCTTGATTTGTGTCAGTTTTATGTTCCTATAACACAGCACTTCAGCCTGGGCGACCTAGGAAAACAGAGGCTCACAACTCTGACAGCTTGACGGTTCAGGGGTTCTGGGGAAGGTTGCTTCCCAACATGGCAGAAAGAGGAGAGGAACCAGTGACAAGCAGAAGGGGGCGGAAATAGGGTGACCTTTATGTGCAACACGTCACTTTCCTGAGAACTCATGAGAAACCACCCACTGTGTGAAACCATCGTAATCCACACCTGAGGATGGAGCCTTGTGGCTGAGCCATCTCCTCATCGAGGGCCTGTTGTCTCTAAATATATTCTCCGAGCTCCCAGTGCAGGAACCGTGGGAGACAAACCATCGTGACTGGTTTCCAATGGAGGGACCTAAGGTTCCACCCCTGCTAGAGATAAGTCTCCCTCCTCTCTCTCTCTCTCTCTCTCTCTCTCTCTCTCTCTCTCTCTCTCTCTCTCTCTCTCTCCCTCTCTCTCTCTCTCTCTCTCTCTCATTTCTTACACATAGAACATTCCTGATGACATTCTCCTGCAATCTCTCAAGACTAATGAGAGAACGCAGGGCTTGGTGGAGAGATTTCCTTGGGCACACAGGCATATAAATGTAATCACGACTAGATACTATGTGTAATTACATTCAGCCATAATACATATGTGAAATTATGAACCTCAAAATTTGTGAACCTCAAAAGGGTCTACAAGACCATTCAGATGGAGAGACACAGTAAGGAAGGTGTTTAGCAAATCACCGAGCTCCAAGTGAAGACCTTGCATGTTCTCATTCAATTTCCTCATGTCTGTGAGGTGGGCATTCTGACAGGATGATAAACGGAAGGCATACAACCCAAACAGGAGGCCAGTGGCTAGGATGGACCCAGCCAGCTTCCTGCAGCTCCGGGTGTGTGTGCTGACCACTGGAGGTTATCTCCCTTCAAGAAAACAGAGAGAAGGAGTCACTCATCCATTCTTCAATTTTTTTGTAAATATTCACCGAACACAAGGAAAGGTGTTAATAATGGAGACAGCTGCATCCTTGGAGAATAAGGCAAGGAAATAAAGGTTTCTGTGCCCACCAGCCCTGCATGCTGCTGGGGAGACTCTGACCCACCAGCTTCAAGAGCTGTGTGCGCATGGACGGAAGACTTACTCTGGACCTCAGCGGGACGTGGAGACAGGAGACAGTCTTGATGCAGTCACGACGCAGTGTCTCTCCTTCTCCAGTCACCCAGCAGGAAAGTTCAGCGTCTATGGCGGCAAACCTGAGTAAGAAAGAGGGACATTCGTGAAGAGAAAACTGAGCTAGGTCAGTTTTCAGAGCTCTGTGTGGCAGGGCAGGCAGAATTCCCTGAGCCACTGGTGTGGAAGAAGGACTTAGGGCATCAGCCTTCCCTGCCACACAAAGAACACAACGTTAAACTTGGTCTTTCTGCGGGAGTTCCCCTCAGCTGCCATGCTACACACATGCTCCCAAGGACAGAAGCGCCACACAGAAAGGCCTGTCAGACATCTCTAGGCAACTGCATCTTAGAGTGGCTTCGCCACTTCCAAGCTGAATATTTCACACTTTTTTGAGATTGTATCAACTATTCTAGACAATTACTACATGTCGAATAGTTGGCACAATCTCAAAAAAAGTGCGAAATATTCAGCTTATTAAAATTTTGCTTAAGAACAAAACGATTAAACTGAAGATGTAGCTCAGTTAGCAGAGTGCCTGCCTAGCATACAAGAAGGCCTGGGTTCAAGCCCCAGCTGCACACAATTCAGATGTGGTGTTACATGACTGAAATCCAAGCAGTGAGGAGGGAGAAGCGGGAGGAACAGAGGTTTGAGGCCATCCTTGGCCAGGTAACAAGTGTGAGGCCAGCCTGCATCACATGAAACCCTGTATTTAAGAAACACTGATTAGATCGATGTGAATGTGAATCTGTGTGTCCCACAATCGAAACTTAGAGACAATGTATCAGTCTTACAACAAACACTGCTTGCCTGGCACTGGGCCCTGAAACAGGAGCCCACCTTCTCAGAAACTCAGCAGCTCACTCCAGGGCCCAGGATGTTCCCAGTTTTGAAAGGAGCAGATGAAAATGAGGGTGTGGGCTGGGGGGGGGGGGTGGAAGGGGACTTCGGATGTCCAGCGATGCTGTGAGCAGGCAGAGGCCGTGGCCCAGCTCGTGTGTGTGGTATCCAATATGTCAGCCAAGAGAAGTTGTGTGTGTTCATGTGTGTAACTGTGTACATGTGGGTGCACATATGTGCATGTGAGTACATGTGCACAAACAGTGTATGCATGTGGAGACCAGAGAACACTGGGTATTGTTTTTTAGGTGCTGTTCACCTTGTGTGTGTGTGTGTGTGTGTGTGTGTGTGTGTGTGTGTGTGTGTGTGGACAACCTCAGGGTTTTGGCTCTCACCTTCCACCTTGCTTGAGACAGGGTCTTTCATTGTTTGCTACTGAAAACACCAGACTAGCTGGCCCCCGACCTTCTGGATTCTCCTGGCTCTGCCTTCCATTATTATAGGCACTTGGGATTACAGACCCATGTGCTGTTGTGACCAGTTTTATGTGGACTCTGCGCATCTACATTTTGGTCATCAGGCTTACACAAGTGTTTTACACCACTGAGCTACCTCCCAGCCCTGTCCACCTTTTCTGAGAAGGGTCTCTCATTGGTCTGGAACTCATCAATGAGGCTAGACTGCTGGTCCTGAGCCCCGGCCATGTGCCTCGGCCTCCCCAGCAATGGAACAATGTCAGGACTTTTGAAAGTGGGTCTGGTGCTCAAATTCAGGCTTTCATGCTGTGAGACTCTCTCCAATACAAAGCAGAGCTTTTATGGAAGCACTTCTGTCCATGATTTTGTACTCAGTTGTACAGAACACGACAGAGCTTTTGAGGAAGGAGAAACACAAGAAGGAAATACTCCCCAATGCATCAGCTGTGGTTACATAGTGACATCACTCACGTAGGAATGCCTAGGCCTGTGTGTGACCTGCATCCAGGCTGTGAAGGATCAAGGCCTGGAAACTCATAGTCTGGTGGAGCCAACCTCACTGTGGAACATACCCCTGAGCATAGTAAGTGGACATCCTAGGAAGGAAGGGGGCAAGGTTCTGCCCACACTGTCTGAGCCTGATGTCACTGAGAATCTGTGAATAGTTGGGGAAGGGGAGGAGGGAATGGAGACAGAGAGAAGCTATGGCCCACAACCAACATCTCCCCCAGGAGATCAACACTGAAGGGAAGCCACAGGCAAGGCTCAAGTCTGACTCTTTTACAAGCTCAGCTGGATATCAGCCTTCTGCTGTGGCCTCATTCCCATTGGGCACTTGTCTCCAGAGAAGGGGTAGAGAAGGATCTTATTCAACTTACGCTTCTGCAACAAAAAGCCCAAGAAGGGGTAATTCCAGATGAAACTTTCCTGGATCTGTAAGATTCTGAACAAGAGAAAAAAAAATTTCTCACAATCCTGGAGTTGGGAGTCCAAGTTCCAGGCACAGCAGGTGCAGAGTCCATGGGCTGCATCTCCTTCTGCTTCTAAGAAGTACCTGGAGCCCATGTCTTCCTCACTGGACAGGAAGCTGGAGAGCAAAGAGATGGACAGTACATGAAGCCACTCCTCCACCAGGGCTCTGCCCTCATGACCTCATCACCTCATGAAGGCTCTGCCCCTTTATGAGATCACATGGGCATGTCCATCTGGGGGGCATTCAGACTGTAGTAAGAGGGGAAGTCTCAACCAGGCAATTTTCCTGAGATGCCTTGTCCTCTCCAACTGTGTCCATGGGCCCAAGCTGCAGCTGGGGGGGGGGATGACTGAATGTGCAGGTGTGTGCCCATGTGTGTGGTGTACTCATGGAGCCTTCTACATTGGGCAGCCTGGAGACATGGAGATATGGGCTGGAACTACTCTAAAAAGCGGTTTGGGTTCCTCATGGGCCCAGGTGCTGGCCAGACAAGGTGCTCAAAAGTCACGACCAGAGCTCTAAAGGTGGTGGCTAGAATCAGGTTCAGGAGAGGTCCCACCGGGCCCCATGGAAAAGTCTCCCTGCACTCAGTCCTTGCCCTGCCTGCCTCCCTCCACCACACCCTGGGGCTTGGGCTTGGTCATCTGCAGGCAGGAGAGGAGACTTGGCTCCCTGATCCCACCCACTGGTTCACTCGAACCAGAGACTCTAGGCAAATATCAACGTCTCTGCACAGCTCACTCTCTCCTTCAGACGCCACCTTCCTTCCTCACAGGGAGGCTGAAAGGATGTTTTCTCCACTGCACCGAGGCTCTGAGGGACCCACGGGTCCTGAGAAATGAGGCTCCTGTCCCCAACCTCAAGTAGCAGCACTTTCCAATCAAGTCCTTCTAATATTCCGCAAGTTGTGGGGAAGCTCTGGTTTGCAAGACCATGCAAGAAACTGTCAATTGCAAATGAGGCAGAGACCCAGAGGTTGATGGGGAACACAGCAGCGGCTCCTTAAATGGAAATAAAGTGAGTTCAGCATCACCATAAGACTGGGAGGAGGGGACTCCACTTCGGGCAGTGAGTTAAGCAGAATGTAGGCCCAGGGACCCCTGCAGAAGAGGGCCATGCCTCCAGGACAGGGGAGCAGAGGGAAGAGCCTGGTGGGGCTGCTGGGAAGGATGGACAGAATGACCCAGGCCACGGAGAGGTCAAGTTTCACAGAGGTCTCACCAGCACCCTCACCTTTTCTCAGCTCAACTCTTACTAGGAAAATGGTTTGACTTGGGGTAGGGGTGCGTCTAAGGATTTCCCACACATTTAAAGATACTTTTCTGAAACCCTCACAAGGCTCCCTCAGAGGTTCCTGAACTTCTGTCCTGTACAAAACACTTCAAACTGGATCCTGCCAGGCATTTCTAGCTTTACGAGAGAGAGAGAGAGAGAGAGAGAGAGAGAGAGAGAGAGAGAGAGAGAGAGAGAGAGAGAGAGAGAAAGTCATCAAATTTAAATAAATTTCAATGGAACAAAAAGAATGTTATTTTGTGTTATCTTGGGTTGAAGACAAACAAAAAAGGCCATTTTGATCTGTGGACAGCTATTCGGGCTTACTCAGTCAGAAAACACACCCTGTCACCTGTCTTCGAGGGCAGTTGGTGACACCTTGTCAGTGTGCCTGCCTGGCCATCTCCTCCAGGGCTCTGGAGGGAACTCAATAAGGTGGCTTCTCTTCACAAGGTTTGAAGGTGATGGACCCTCAGGAGGGAGGGTGGGGTCTGATGGAGTCTTGCAGATGATAGACCCTCAGGAGGGAGGGGTCTTGTTGGTGATTTTCAAATGGGAGTCTGCTTCTCATTGTGTAGAAAAAAAGCCACAGTCTAGTGTCTGCGCAGAGCGTGAATTCCTGTGGCTCTGGCTCTAAGGTTCTTCTTTGTAGAGAAAGTGCTAAGTATTAAAAGGCCAGGAAATTCCTGAAATGTGCATTCAAAATCATTTTATTCCAATGTAAAATTAAAAATGAAGGGAATCGGGCTGGAGAGATGGCTCAGCAGTTAAGGTACTTGCCTCTAGTGCCTAAGGTCCCTGGTTCAATTCCCCAGCACCCATGTAAGCCAGACCCACAAGGTGATGGCCCTTGTGCTCTTTCTGTCTCTCTCTCTCTCTCTCTCTCTCTCTCTCTCTCTCTCTCTCTCTGCTTGAAAATGAATAAATAAAATATTTAAAATAAATAAATAAAAATTTAAAATGAAGGGAATCAAAACAAATTTTTTCTGTCTCTGGACTGTCTTGTCTGTGTGCTTCTCGTGTGTCTCGTTGATCCCTGAGAAGCTGAGAGGGAACGTGAATAAATCCAGGGTCTCATGGGAGGAATGTCACACACAGGGAGCACTCGGGGTTCTGGGATTGGGACGTGAACTCCAGGACTGCTGTTCTGTAGCAGCGGAGTGAACACCCGAAGCTTCACTCACTGCCCTTCCCCCAGAGTTCATACCTTAGCCAAAGAATTGGGCAAACTTCGAGAGAGATCATTTTCTCTTAGTACACACGTTTACTCATATGGGGTAAGTTCAGAGGAGTTGGGAGATGGATAGGAAAGGCAGCCCTCCACCACGTGGGTTGAGGGGTTCACAGGGAAATCACCAAAAAGCGAAGAATTTACATTCAGATTAAAGAAAGTCTTCCCACCTTCCCCCCTCGCAGATCCCACCAGGGGCAAGATCGGAGGCGGGAAGGGGTCCCGAGCCTCCAGCCCCAGCAGTCAGGAACGAACCTGAACTTGGATTTTTCAAGTTTTTGCTTGAGGAGGGGCAAGGCTCTGGCCGGGGAGGAGCTTTGACCACGAGACATGAGGTCACTGTCAGAGGCCACGCCCTGTCTACCTATGGGGGAGGGTCTTTCTCCTGGTCTCACAGTACCATCCACACTGTGTGCTGGAAAATGAAGACTGTCGCCTCCTCGGCCATGACAACGATACAGCAGTGTCATTTTCCTGTGAGCGGAGGCCACATCTGAGTGTCAAGTGGCTCTGGGCCGGGCTTCAGAAAGAAGCATCTGCATAGCAACAGCTCTCTCAAGGGAACAACAATGCCAGTATTTTCTGTTTTCTCTGAGAAGAAAAGAGTCTAGAAAGCAGAGTTCTGGCGAGGGCAACTCTGTTACAATTCTGTCAAAAGCCCCGAAAGCCCACAGGTTGCTGGTTGATGTTCAAGGACCGGGCATCTGGGCTGGCACCACGACACTGCTGTGAGTTCTTCCACTCAGCCTGGCTCTTGGCATTCGCCACACTTGTGTACTTATCATTTTCTTAAGTAAGAATGCAATAGAGCTTTTTAAAATCAAATTTTCCGTTGTTTCCAATCTAATGGTCCAAAATAAATAAATAAAGGCAAACAAATAAACCCTCATTTAAATTCACAGTTCCCAGAGGCTGGCGATTGATGTTTCTTATTCACTTGTATTTTGTTTTCTGAGAACTGCTGGTTTGCTTTTCTGCTCCATTCCTTGCATTGTTCTCTGGGTTGTGTGGGACTCTCTGTGTCAGGGGGGTTACTTCTCAACTAAGTCTCCTGGTTGAACAGAGAGGAGGGTAGAGGTGAGTCACTATAGTAGGCGTTGAGACTTAAGTGCACTGGTGGAGTGGGAACAGCGAGTGGGTCACAGGAATCACACACCTCTCCATTAGACCAACAGCTGCAGGTGGACAGGAACACCACACCCCAAGCCCCTCTGCAGCCACCGATCACGGCATCTTAACAAGGTGCCCAAGAGACTGATTTTCACCTTACCATTCAGTCAGCTGAGACACACACATTCCACACTCAGACTAAAGCATGTGCCTCGGCATTCTCTTTGTATGCCAGAAAAAATCAAAACTAGAAATTGTTGGTAGTGAACTGTCATTTTCTTCTCCGGGCGGCAGGAGCCCGGGCGAGCTGTCCGCTGTCCGCTGTCTCAGGGACAGGGGCCCACAGAGCTGGGGGGATGGCGCAGGGGGGTCCGGCGGGACACAGAGGCGAGCAGATGCGTTTGTAAATCTACGTGGTTCTTTATTCAATTGGGGGACTTACATTTTATAGGAAAAAGGGGGTCAGGGGCATGGGGAATCGGGAAGAGAAGAGGAGATTGGTTGATGGGGGTGGGGAGTTGGCAGCCTGCACTGGGATAGGTGGGTGGGGACAACCTGAGAACACCTCATTTGGGGGCCATGAGTGGCAGGAAATACGTGATGCTAGCCACGGTATGGTCCGTGGGGATGGGCACAAGGAAGTTTTGCTGATACCCAATGCCAGTCCTGCTGAGATGGGAATGCTGGTTTCGGTGGCCAGCCCATGGGGGTGGGAGTCAGGGTAGGTGGAGCTGGGAACTGCCTACCGAATTACTGGGGTTTCACCTCACTCATATACTGTTAACCCTTTGTTCTCCATGCCCTCAGTAGCAGCGCCAACAGGCAGTGCCCAACAGTGAACCACAGATGCGTGTGTGAGAAAGACGACTGAAGGCTAACCGACAAGTCTACTTTAACAACGTGTCTCGATCCTACAGTAACTGGTGAGTAAATACAGGTCTTCAGGGAAAGTAAAGTGCTTGGCTCTGTAAAGACACTTTGCTAGGATTCCTCACTTGACAGGCTTACTAACCGCCGCAGGTTCCATTTTCATTGAACTAGTGATGCTTTAACTTATAGCTTCAAGATTACTCGCAAGGGCAGGTTGTACTCACTACCTGGGGTTGTTTGAATTTATGGCCCCATAGACTGAGGCTTGAATTTTGAGCCCCTGTGGGCGGAGCCCTACTGGGGAAGAGGCATGCTCCACCACTCCCCTTTCTTTGATTTTGATGGTATTACTTCATTTTTCAATTTTAAAATCTAGCAAGCTGTTCTTTGTGTTCTATCAGAACAATTTTGGTGAATTCTCTATGTTCGAAACAAAGTAGGAAGGGAAGGGACAAACAAGGCTGGGGAAGAGATATTCTAGCCTGCTTTCTAGAACTTCCTATTTCTAGATCTTTTTCTTTTTTTAACTATCATGGGAGACATGCTTAACTGCTTACCCAGCAATCGATCCACCCACCCTTCTTGTCCTGGGAAGTGGGCAACCCCAGAGCAGCTGCCTACAAACCTGGCCTGACCATGCAATGCTATGTGTTCATGCTTTACACACATATATGGTTTGTGTGGGTTTCTGTGGTTATGATGTCCACAGATATAATAGACTTATGATGGTTCCATGTAACAATGCTTCAACTTCAGGATGGTGATGTAGATGTGTGTGTGAGGGTATAGACATGTGTACATGATCATGTGTGTCCACGAGGTCAGATGTAGAGCCAAGCTCCTCATTCCTCCATCCCATCCTAAGTAACAAAGTTTGTCAGTTTACAAAAATGATGTCTTTGTCAGATAGAACCTTGCTGATGCTCACTGCCCATGGAATGCCCATTCTCTCTACCTCTCTCCTCTCTCTCTTTTCTTGCAAATAAATAAATAAAAATACTTTTAAATATACAAACACAGACACATGCACGCGTGTGTGTGTGCGTGCACACACACACACACACACACCATTGGATTGGCCATTAAAATCAAGATGGAAATTTATAAGCTCCTAGAACTGAATAAAAATGAAAACACAACATTTCAAAACCTGTGAGGCACAATGAAAAAGTCCAGAGGGAAATTTATAGCTCAGAATGCCTACATTACAAAAACAGAGAAATTTCATGTATCTTAAAGATGCATCTGAAGTCTGGCAAAAACAATAACACGCCAAATTTAAAGTACCAGATGGAAAGAAATATTCAAGATCAGGGTAGAAATCAATGATACAGAAATGAAAAAATAAAGGAATTAATAAAACAGAGAGTTGGTTCTTTGAAGAGATAAACAAGGTTGACAAACCTTTAGCCAAATTAATGAAGAGAGAGAGAGAGAGAGAGAGAGAGAGAGAGAGAAGGGATCCTAATCAACAAGATTCAAGATGAAAAAGGAGACATTACAACAGATGCCAATGGCACTGGGAGAATCAAAGCCTGTGCTCCACCAACTAGAAAATCTGTAAGAAATGGATGGATTTCTTGATGCGTATGACCTCCAAAGTTAAACTGAGATGAGATATAATTTAGGCAGGTCTACAGAAAGTAACAAGATTGAAAAAACTCAATAAAAAAAATCCAGGTCCACAGGGCTGGAGAGATGGCTCAGTGGCTAAGGCACTTGCTTGCAAAGCCCAACAACCCAGGTTCAATTCCCAGTACCCACATAAAGCCAGATGCACAAAGTGGCGCATATACCTGGAGTTTGTTTGCAGCAGCTGGAGGCCCTGGTGTACTCTCTCTCTCTCTCTCTCTCTCTCTCTCTCTCTCTCTCTCTCTCTCTCTCTCTCTCTCTCTCTCTCGCCATGGGGACAGAGCACCCAGAGCCACACAGCCCAGCACAGCGGATCGAAACAGCAGATTCACGGCCCCAGCCAGCCCACGGCCCACAGCCCACAGAGACGGAGACAGCCTCGCACTCAGCTCCAGTGAGAACAGAGGTCTCCAGAGGTAAGAGGGTCATTTACGGTTGACTGATGCACCTCTAAGGATGGTCGGCATTACCATTCTGAATATGCAGGGTTGTAAAAGGGAGGTGTCACATTTGATATTTATGGATTCATCTAAGTTTACTGTCTGCCTTCTGTCTTGCTTGGGGGCAGGGTCTCACTCAGTCCCAGGCTGACCTGGACTCTAGCAGGCAACTACAACTCATTGGGTCACTTCTGTGGTCACTCTGAGAGTAATATAAGAGCCACACCTGGCACATTATGACAAACCTATAGCCAACAGCATACCAACGGGGTACAAACTAGAAGTATGTGCACTAAAATCAGGAACAAGACAATGGTGTCCACTGTCCTCACTTTAACATAGTGCTGGAAGTCTTAGCTACAGCAATAAGGCAAGAGACACAAATCAAAGATGTGAAAATTGGAAAGGAATATTTGCAGATGACATGATTCTACATATAAGGGACCCTAAAGACTCCATTAGCAAACTATTAGTGTTGATTAACACTTTTAGCAACATAACAGGATACAAAATCAACACACAGAAATCAGTAGCCTTCCTATATGCTAACAACAAACAGGCTGAGGAGGAAATCAAGGAAACACTCCCATTTACAATTGCCTTGAAAATAAATAAATAAAACATAACTAAATAAATAAAAAGGTGCCTTGGAATAAATCTAACCAAGGAAGTGAAGAATCTCTACAATGAAAAATTTAAAACACTCAAGAAAGAAATAGCAGAAGACACTAAGAAGTGGAAAGATCCCATGTTCTTGGATTGGAAGAATCAATTTTGTGAAAATAACAGTCTTACCAAAAGCAATCTCCATATTTAATGCAATCACCATCAAAATTCTTCACCAAAATAGAGAAAACAATCCTAAAATTCATTGGGAATCACAAAAAAAAAAAAAA
>PVHP010051854.1:0-11300 GCA_004024765.1 Zapus hudsonius
CCCGGTGACCTTTGAACTTCTACCCCTTCCTCCATCTCCTGAGTGCTGGGATTACAGACATGTAAAACCGTATGCAAGCCAGGGCTTCCTGCATGCAGGGCTTCATGCATGCTGGACATGCACTCAACCAACTGAGGGTTTATCCCTAGAACACTTTCTTTTTCTTTTTCCCCAAGAGACAGGCTAGGATTCTCCCTACAGAGAGCAGAGGCAGGAATCATGACCAAGAGGACCTGCAGGTGGCAGCAAGCCAGACGCCTGGACCTTCAAACCAGCTGTTTAAGGTTTTTGTTGTCTATTTTATTTACAATCAGAGAGAGAGAGAGAGAGAGAGAGAGAGAGAGAAGAGAGACAGACAGAGAATGGACAAACACACCATGGCCTCCAGCCACTTCCAACAGACCTGGGTCGTTAGGCTTTGCAGGCAAACGCTTTAACCACTGAGCCATCTCTCCAGCCTGTTTAGCTTTTCTGCTGTGTGTTCCTGAGCTCAACGCTTCCCCTCTCTGGGCCCACTTCCTCTCTGCAGAAGGGTAGCCCCTGCTACAACCTGACTCAAGCAGAGAGCCTAATGATACATCCTCCAACACATGGTGAGTGGGCTCTAACATCTTGGTTCTCACAGGTCAGCTCTGTGAAGAGGATACTCAACAGATCCGGCAGAGATTACCATCTTGCTAGAGGAAAAGACCCCGAGACATGACTGCAATCAGGAAGTTCAGGTGCGTACAGACAGATGACCATATACAACCGATGAGCTCACCCTGTTTGGCCTGCTAACTTTATTCTGTTCGTGTTCTAATATCTGGGTTTGTTACCTATCTCTTCCAAAGAGCAAAGCAATGGCCATATTCCCAGCCATATCCCTAGGGTCCAGTACAGCGCTGTCTTTGTTGTTTTGAGGCAGGGTCTCATCCTGTATCCCTGGCTGGCCTGGAATTCACTCTTAGCCCAAGCTGGCCTCAAACCTGAAGCAGCCTTCCTGTCTCAGCATCCCAACTGTGAGGATTACAGGTATTACTTACCCCACTTAGCCGGTATTGTCTTATTCAATAAGTATTGAAATACATAAATCAATATTCCATGAATTAACAACGGGCTGCTTCCTCATCTGTTTGGTTGCAGCTCAGAAACAAGAGGCAGATATTCACAGGGCACTGTCTCTGAGGGCTGGGTCCCCTCACCTTGGTCAGGACTGGTGAAGTGGTTGTAGTACTGGGACACATAGGTCATGATGCTGAGACAGTCAGGGACACTCATGGCGACCATGTCGTTAGGGTCCAGGAGAGCAGGGATGCCCAGCTCCTTCTCAGCCACTTCAAAGGCCTGGGGTGGAAACGGGTTCAGGGTGGGAGCAGGAACAGGAGCAGCCACAGTGAGAATAGAGAGGAGGCAGTATTAGTAAGAACTCCTCATGGTAGTGAGAGGGGGTGACTAGGACTTCCCCTTGGCTTTGATGGCACCACAAGCCCAGACAATGGCCTCCAGGAATAAGCCTGCTACTCCAAGCCAGAGCACCCAGAGAGTGGGAAGTGGGGAGAGGCAGTGAGCAGCCAGGGCCGCCTCTAGGACCTACACACACACACACACACACACACACACACACACACACACACACTCACTTCAAAGGCAGCAACCTAGGGTGACCCCTGCCCACCTCCATACCCACACAACCCTTGGGCCTCCACCTGCCTGAGGACTCACCAAACGGTTATTCTCGAAGACATTGTCTTTGGAGAGTGAATGGAAGTCTCTGCAAGAGGCAGACAGGACTGGTCAGTAGAGGAAGTGACAGGCATGAATGCAGCCGAAAAGAACCAGTGGGGCCCGGTGCTTGTTTGCAAAGCCTGCAGGTCTGGGTTCAATTCCCCAGCCACCCACATAAAGCCAGACAAGCATTAGATTCCAGCAGCATGAGACCTTGGCAAACACAACCCCTCCGCAACCCCCCCCCCCACGTATGTGCAAATAACTAAATTTAAGATTTTTCAAGGACAGGATAGGACAGAGGTGATGTCTTCATGGCCAGGGTCAGCCTCAGATCTGCAAGGAGAGGAAAGGATCCTATAAGTTCCTGAGGAGGAAACTGAGGCAAGGCAGCAAGCTATAGCAAGGGCTCCCTGGTGGGAGGCAGGACATAAGCTCAGGGGCCCTGGAGGCATCCAACCAGGAAGCTTTCAAGTCCCAGATTCCCTTCTGGATTCCACACTCGTCCCTGTCCCCAAAGTCAGTGACAACCAAGACCTGGATGTCTACTTCCCCCACGCGGGATCCGTAGACTGGCCTCACCCCACGTGTTTTCACAGCAACTCACTGATGATGCAGACACTAAAACTCAAGAGGAGACAGATGCCATGCCACCCAGAGAGTCCCTGCTTCTGGCCCTTCCACAGCATGGCACAGACTCACACAGCCATCTCAAGTGCAGAATCCAAATCCAGCCCAGCCCCAGGGTAAGTGTTCACATGTGTATGTATGCATAGTGGGCATGTTTGTATCTGTATGTATATGTGTAGATGCATGTGTGTGCACAAGTGTGTGGTGGCCAAGGTCAACACTGGCTGTCTTTTTTTAAAATATTTTTAATCTGGGCTGGAGAGATGGCTTAGCGGTTAAGGCATTTGCCTACAAAGCAGAAGGATCCAAGTTCGATTCCCCAGTACCCACATAAATCCAGATGCACAAGGTGGCACATGTGTCTGGAATTCGTTTGCAGTGGCTGGAGGCCCTGGTGTGCCCATTCTCTCTCTATCTGCCTCTTTCTCTCACTCTGCAAGCAAAGAGAGAGAGAGATGAGAAACAGACAAAATGGGCACGCCAGTATCTCTAGCCACTGCAGAGGAACTCCAGATGCATGTGCTACTTTGTGTATCTGGCTTTACATGAGTACTGGGGAATCAATCCCCAGGTCCTTAGGCTTTGAAGGCAAGTGTCTTAACCGCTGAGCCATCTCTCCAGCCTGAAAGGCTCCTTCTTGTGTCCCAATCTATGGTATGACGGTGCCAGCATACTGCCTCCATTTCCTGAGTGCTGGGATCACAGGCTGTTAGGCTTTATAGGCAAATGCCTTAACCACTGAGCCATCTCTCTAGCCCCAATATTAACTGTCTTGATCACTCTCCACCTTATTCTTTAGGACAGGACTTTCTCTGAACCCATAGCTCACAGGTTCAGCTAGACTAATTGGCCAGTAAGCCCCAGAGAATCCCTGCTTGCCTCCCAGTGCTGGGAAGACAGGCATGAACCACCACGCTTACGTATGTTCTGGGGATCTGAAATCAGCACATTATACCACTGAGCATCTCCCCAGCCTGTGAAGGGTTTTCTTAATGGGGCCAAGAATTGAACAAGTTGGAACCAGAGTGGAAATGGAGCATATTCCAGAGCTGCTAGTGCAGAACAGCTGCTCTGCCCTGCCAGGCCACTTCTGGAAAGAGACAGCTTTCCCCAAAGTAGGGCAGGTGAGTGGCACAGGGAAGCTGGGAAGCCTGCTGGCTTTATCTACCCCTCCTACCCCACTGCCTCCTGGGTACACAGGCCTACCTGCAGCCTTCCCCTCTTTCTCTGGCCAAAAACTGCAGCCAGAAGAGCAGAGACAGTTGGCTGGAGCACAAGCAGGTGGGGCACCTGCAGGCCTGGACTCAGGCCTGCTCTTCCAGGTGGGCTTTGTCACCAGGATCATGAGCAGGTCAGCACTTTTGCCCACCTGTGTGGTCCCATCTGGCCCCTGCCGGCAGCGTTGGGTATGGTAAAGGGCAGGCTTCCAGAATATGAGGGTGCAGACACACAAACCCACTTTGCCCTGTTCCCTACTGCCGACAGTGACCTTCAGCAACCTCTCTGCACTAAGTCTCTTCGTGTGTGACACTGACACAGGACCAGGGACACAGGCTGGTTCCAAGACGGACACAAAGCAACGGGCTTGAGCTGTTTACTTGGTCTCCTCAGCAGTATCCCTACAAGGTGGGAGTCATATTTTGTCCCTCTTGCCGTATACTATACGGTTCCTGGTACAGTTCCTCTATAAACACATACCGAATGAACAAGTGGTGAAATCACTGTGAAATTGTGAAAACCCACAGGATACTACCGTTTGCCTCCAACTTCTCCTCCCACTCCATCTCAGTCCTTAATTAACATCGAGGTGTTGGTAACAAAGATCTTTTTTGAGTTTTCAGGAGCTTGGATAGTTCTTTTTGGTTCTAGGGGAGATGAAGACATAAAAATGAAGCTACAGCACAAGTTAGAGGACCGCCATTGAGTTTGAGGCCAGCCTGGGACTACAGAGTGAACTCCAGGTCAGCCTGGGCTAGAGTGAGACCCTGCCTCAAAAACACGCCAAAAAAAAAAAGAATGAATGAATGACTGAGTGAATGAATGAAATCTACCTACCTAGATCGCTAACTAGCTTGAAAATGTCTGGAAGAGTCATGGACTCCTCATCATAGCAGAACCCTTCCTTCCCCCTCCCCCACAAAGGCCTAGGCCAGCGCTGGGCTCACTGGCAGAGCCCATGGCCCCAGACTTGAACCACTTTACAAGATAGTTCTTACCTCACCCTGACCCCACTCTGCTCTCATAAAGATCTGCCCCTAAGGGTAACTCAGCAGTAGAGAGCTCGCCTAGCATGCACAAAGCCCAAGGTTCCATCCCAGGAAAAAAAAATGTAAGAGATCCACCCTTACCCATCACTGAGGCCTTGCCAATACCTTATGTGGGAACTGGGCCTCAGTTTCTCCTCCATGCAGCCTTCTTGGCAAATGGATACCTGGACTGGATTCCAAATGTCTTCCTAGAAGGGGAGCATCCTGCCCTCCACACTCTTTTCAGCTCAAACCTACATGGCTCTCTGTGGCCCCACCATCCTCCTTAGCCAGCTGAATGAGGCCCTCAGCAACTTGTCCAACCTCTCAGTAGTACTTGGGTTACCCACAACAGTACACCCCATGGCTCTGCACCCCTCAGGCTCAGTGTCTGTGCTCAGGTGGGATCCTCAGGTGCCTGAAGCCCTCACCTCTCCCTGAAGGCCTTCCCCTTGGGACCTTCTGGTCACTCTGACCAAACATCATTTAGTCACCTAGGTGCCCTAAGGTGTGGGACATTGAATAGGATACATTGTTGGCTGCTATCTCCATGGTCAGGAGACTCACTCCAGGAGGATGAAGGGGTTAACACATGTCATCCTCCCCTACTGCTTAATAGTACCTCTTATACTAGCTAGTGGTAATTGCATGGCTATTATCTCATTTACAATCCTCACCACACTGCTGGGAGGTAGGTCTTCCAGATGCCTGCAGGGACCCAGTGATTTGCCCCAGGCCTCAAACCAAAGCACCAGGCAGCCAGCACTTGGAACATGGGGTCCAGTATACTTGATCTTGACATGAAATTTGAGGCCATCTCCCTTGAGGCCTGCTTCCAGCCTCAGCACTGGTGCTCAGCCAAAAGAGAGAAGACCCCTAAAGCCTCGGGTGCAATACAGGGTCCAATCCCAGAGTCCTCCACTGCAAGCCCCTGCCCTGAGCAGGCCTCACCCCCATGCCTGTTAGTAGTGTCAACAGCCTAACTAATATCACCTGGCTCCCTCCTGTACCCATAACCCCAAAACACCAACACCATACCACTGGACACAAGGTAAACCAGGGGCTTGTGAGGTAATCACTTCAAGGCACTCCCACACGATATCCTGTGAAGGGTACCACAGACAGATTCCAGCCTGTGAGCTGGGGGGCTGTAAACAAGACGCTTGTTCCTGATGGCTACTAAGAGCTAAAGCAAAAGGAATTACAGGGACCGGAGAAACTTTGAGTTTTATGAATGAGTGAGCATGCATGCATGCATGAATGAATGAATGAATGAATGAATGAGGCTCCAGGGCTCAGGGTAGAGCATAGAAATAGAAGCCCCCATGTCCACTGTTCTGGAGTGTGAATACATTTTCCCAGGAGATTCTCACTGGGCAGCTCCAGACAGGAAGGGGCCACTTCCCAGCCTGAAGCAATAAACTGATGGCTTTCAATAGGACTGAGTCTCCCCAGTGCCACCCTCCCTGCCCCACCTCCATGCCCCACTGAGGCCAGCAGAGCCATGAGGCACAGATCTGGTCTGATTTCTAACCAAGGAGGTATGAGGGGGAGAGTGTACCCCAGTCATTCAGCAACCAGAATCTAGGGGCTCCTCCCTGCCAGGAATGGGGCTAACTAGAAGTGTGGGTTCATTGTCCTCACACAGCTAGGGGTTCCACATAGTAACCAGCCCTCTCTGCCTTATTGTGGGGTTGGCTTCCCTCCACCCTTCTAGGTTCTGGGGCTATGGTAGGAACTGGACGTAGAACAGTTGCAAAGAAGAACTCTATTTAATGACCTACGCCCCCATGGGAGTCCCACAAAATTTAGGACTTGGCGAGTCAGATGACTGAAGCTTATACAGTACTGTGACCCACAGAAGGCCACAGGAGCCTGGTTTGGGGGAGGGGACTAAAGCTGGCTGCCCAGGTAGAATTGCCTTACAGATGTAAATTTCTTGTACAAAAGAACACCCAAGCGGCACTATCTCGGGATGGGTCCTTTCTCTCGAAACTCAAGTGTCAGTCTATTTGGGGGTGCCATATTCTGAGCCCCTACAAATTTTGGGTGTTTTCCCGACCCCACGGTGGAAGAGGGGCTCAGTGTGCCTGCTGGAGAGGCTATGGTAGGGGGGTCCTCCCCGGTGGGGACAGGGAGCCCGGGTCGGGGGTCGGCGGTCCCCAGCCCCGCGCGCGCCCTCCCGCCGGGGCACTCACAGCAGGTCGGGCCGGTGCCGGTGCAGGATGGCGCAGAAAGCCAGGCCGTCCCGGAAGGAGCCGCTCAGGTCGCGGATGTCCACGCCGCGGTAGCCCTCGCACTGGCGGCGGCACCAGGCCAGCAGCGCGCCCCGCGGGCCCGCCATGGAAGGCGGCTCCGGCGGCTCCGGCGGCTCCGGCGCGGCGCACGGGGCCGGTTTCCGGCAGCGGCGGCTCGGGGCGCTCACCGGCGGCCGGGGCGGGGCCTCGGGGTCCGGCTCGGCTCCTCGCCGCCCCCGCCCGGCCTGCCCCGACCTGCCCGCGTGGCCCGGCCCCGCCGCTTACTCACCGCGGCCCGCTGCCCTCGCTGTGGGCCGGCCGCGGGCGCCCGCCGCCTGCGTCCCCGCCCGTCCGCCCTCCCGCCGGCGCCGCGGGGAGCGGGGAGGGGGCCGAGCCCCACCCTGCGTGGCCCCGCCCCCGCCGCGGACCCCCTCCCCCCGGCGGACGTCCCATGGCCCTTCTCCGCCGTCCCGGTCACCCCGTCCCCTGGGCAAACCCCTGCCAGAAGCTGGGACCACCCACCGCCAGCTGGCCCCTCCCCAGCCCTCCTCCCCCAGGGGCGGGACACCTCCCCAGGTCAGCCCACCCCGGCCTGGCAGTGCCACGGCCCTTTCCCTGCAGACCCCACGCCCCTCTCCCTGACGACGGCCAGTTTCACCCCACTCTGCGTGTTAAAACCCCCAGCACCAGCCCTTCCCCCACAGGGCGTGGGAGACTCAAACCCCCCTGTCAACACCGTCACATAGGCGGCGACTGGATGGAGGGACAGTCAGCCCAGATCCCCTGCACCCTCAGGGTAACTCGGGGATCACTCTCTTACACACCCTCCTGGGCCCCTGTCCTTTAACCTCGCTGGGCTCCCGCTGGAAATACCTAGGGAAAGCAGACCTTTCTGCCTCTCTGGTGGGGCATACAGCCCATTCCCATCTGGCCTTGGACCAAGCCATCGGACCCCTCCCCCAGAGCCTCTGCTAACTAACTCCAGGCTGGTGAATCAGCCTGGGCTCGCTGCAGCAGCGGTGACGTCACTGACCCGTGCACTAGCTGGGAGGGATGGGTCTGCCTCTCCCTCTCCACGGAAGGATGGGGTCCTATCTGGAACCTGGGTGTGGAGGCTCAAATCTCAGCTCCCTCACTCCCCAGCCCTGTGATCTTGGGCCTCCTTGAATCTTGGTTTACACAGCTTGAAACTCTGGATAGAAACCAGGCGTGGTGGTGTACTTTGAGTTCTGGGCCAGCCGGGGGCTATAGAGTGGGTTCCAGGTCAGCCTGAGCTAGAATGAGACCCTTACCTAGAAAGAAAAAAAGGCTGGAGAGATGGCTTAGTGGTTAAGACCTTTGCCTGCAAAGCAGAAGGCCCTGTGTTCTATTCCCCAGTTCCCACCTAAAGCCAGATGCACAAGGTGGCCCATGTGTATGGAATTCATTTGCAGTGGCTGGAGGCCCTGGCACCACCCATTCTCCATTCTCTCTCTCTCTCTCTCTCTCTCTCTCTCTCTCCCTCTTTCTTTCACTCTCTCTCAAATAAATAAAATATTTTTTAATTTAAAAAAGAAAAAAGAAGAGAAAATGGGGCTAGAACCTGGTGGTATACACCTGTAATTCTAGCACTTTAGAGACAGAGTCAAGAGGATTGCACAAGGCTAACATGGGCTACAGGAGGGCTTGTCTCACAAAAATACAAATAGCTGTGCACACCTTTAATCCCAGCACTCAGGAGGCAGAGGTAGGAGGATGGTTGAGTTCCAGGCCAGCCTGAGACTTCATGGTAAATTCCAGGTCAGCCTGGGCTAGAAGGAGACCCTACCTTGAAAAATGAAAAACAAAACAAAACAAAAGCAAACAAAAATACACACACACAAAAAAACAAACAAACAAAAACCAAGAGTTTGAAGCCAGCCTTGGAACCAAACAAGAATCCCCACATGGTTGTGCTCCTCTCTTAGGGGCTCTAGGTCCTAGCTGCTCTGGATCTGACCTTGATCTCTCCCACTGCCCTAATTATAGTTTACACAGCACAGCCCTTGCCCCCCATCAGCTTTCTGAGGGCTTTCCAAACCCTCTGAGTCTGAGTCAGCTAATCACGTTTGTGAAGTAAGGATCAGCATGCCCAGAGCTGTGTGACTTCAGGCCAGAAAACTCACTCCTGTAGCCTGGTAGCACCAATGTCCCACCCTGGAAGGTGGGACAATCTCTGCTCTGCCTGAGTTCCAGAGTTGTGGGTAGTCAAGTGAAGGGTGCGCCCTTGTTTACAGGTGAGCTCAGAAGCCGCAGACAGATGGGCAAGTCCAGCCACTTGGCTCAAATTGGGATTCCCATGCTTTCAGGATTAGGATTGACAGTCGTACTCTTAGTGCGTTCCATTACGCATGCATGCACATGTCTTTTCGTATTTCTGGAGATTGAATCCAGGGCCTTGAGCACACTCTAGACATACTCTACCACTGAGGTTTTTTTTAACTTTTTATTGATAGCTTCCAAAATCATAGATCATAAGCCATTATGATTCCCTCCGCACCCTCCAGCATATCTCTTCCCCCCTCTCAATTAGTCTTTGTTTTGTTTCCGTGTCATCATCTTTTCCTCCCATTATGTGTAGGTATTATCAGGCACTGTGACATCATGTATATCAATGCCATTTTGTGTCTGAAAGTTTGTGGCGTAAGCAGCTCTATCCTTCCTTTGGCTACCACTGAGTTTTATTTTATTTATAATTTTTGATTTTGGGGGGTTCAATGTAATGTCTCACTGTAGTGCAGGCTGACCTGGAACTCCCTCTGTAATCCCAGGCTGGCCTCAAACTCACAGCAATTCTCCTGCCTTTGCCTCCCAAGTGCAGGGATGAAAGGTGTGCACCACCACTCCTGTTGGCTGGCTTATCATTTTATTATTTATTTTGGTTTTTCAAGGTAGAGTCTTGCTTCACTATGTAGTCTCAGGCTAGCCTTGAACTCATGGCCTTAACCACTGAGCTATCTCTCCAGCCACTTTTTTTCCCTTTTTAATTCAGTTCTGGACCCCAGCCTATGAGATAGTACCACCCACATTCAGGGTGGGTCTTCCTTCCACAGTTAAATCTCTCTGGAAAAATTCTTGAAGATATGTTCAAGCCGGGCGTGGTGGGGCACACCTTTAATCCCAGCACTCGGGAGGCAGGGGTAGGAGAATCACCATGAGTTCAAGGCCACCCTGAAATTCCAGGTCAGCCTGGGCTAGAGTGAGACCCTACCTTGAAAAACCAAAAAAAAAAAAAAGAGAGAGAGAGAGAGAGAAAAGAAGGGGCCAGAAATATATATGTCAGGGGTAGAGTGCTTCCCTAATATTTGGAAGGTCCTAGATTCAAGTCCGAGTACTAGAGAGAGAGAGAGAAGAAAGAAAAATAAGAGAAAGGAAAGTGGGGGCTGGAGAGATGGCTCAGTGGTTAAAGGTGCTTGTTTACAAAGCCTGCTGGGCCAGGTGCAGTTCCCCAGTGCTCACATCAAGTCAGATGCACAAAGTGGTCCAAGTTTGTTTGCAGCAGCAGAGGCCCTGGCGCACCCATAGTCTATTCTCTCTCTCTCTCTCTCTCTCTCTCTCTCTCTCTCTCTCTCTCTCTCTCTCTCTCTCTCACTCTCTCTGCTTGAAAATATATATTAAAAAAAATTTTTTTGAGGTAGGGTCTTGTTTAGCTCAGGCTGACCTGGAATTCACTTTGTAGTCTCAGGGTGGCCTTGAACTCACTGAGATCCTCTTACCTCTGCCTCCTGAGTGCTGGTTTTAAATCACGCCCAGCTCTTTTTTTTTTAAGGGTTAAAGAGACTTTATTAGATTAAAAGAATGAAAGAGGAGAAAGTACAGAGTGCTTCCACCTTAAGAGAGGAAACAGGGGGTAAGGCCCAAAATTTTTATTTTTATTTATTTATTTATTTTATTTTATTTTTGGTTTTTTGAGGTAGGGTCTCGCTCTAGTCCAGGCTGACCTGGAATTCACTCTGTAGTCTCAGGGTGGCCTTGAACTCATGGTGATCCTCCTACCTCTGCCTCCTGAGTGCTGGGATTAAGGACGTGTGCCACCACGCCCGGCCTTAATTTTTTTTTTGCAAGTAGAGAAAGAGAGAGAAGGGAGAGAGGGGAGAAAGAAAGATTGGGGACATCAGGGCATCTAGCCACTGCAAAAGAACTGCAGAAACATGTACTATTTTTGTGTATCTGCCTTCATGTGGGCTCTGGGGAATTGAACCCAGGTCATTAGGCTTTGTAGGCAAGCACCTTAACAACGGTGTCATCTCTCCAGACCATCTTTCCTTTTCCCATTCTCTCTCTTTATCTCTTTCTAATTGCAAATAAGTAAATAAATAAAAATAGCTGGGCATGGTGGCGCACGCCTTTAATCCCAGTACTCGGGAGGCAGAGGTAGGAGGACTGCTGTGAGTTCAAGACCACCCTGAGACTGGGATAGAGTGAGACCCTATCTCAAAAAAAAAAAAAAAAAAACCAAAAA
>PVHP010051855.1:0-11309 GCA_004024765.1 Zapus hudsonius
GTAGTGTCCTCAAGGAGTGGACGACACAGTGCTCCTGCCATCGGAGGGAACATTCTGGAAATAAACAGCACAGCTGTGTCCATTCACGTATCTGCCTGTGAGTGGGTAGATGGCATGGGGTGGTGAGTGTGCAGGTGAGGAACAAAGGGCGTGTGATGCCCCAACCACCACAGAGACAGAGAGCACCCGACCGCGTGAGTGCACGTGTATGCACTGTTGCCTTACTTTCTAACTGATTTCCAACCTTTTTGCTGCTTCCCTGTGATGTCGCTTGGGTCCTGCGGTAATGAGCAAATGCAAGCTAGCGCTGGGTCTCTCTCTCTCTCTCTCTCTCTCTCTCTCTCTCTCTCTCTCTCTCTCTCTCTCTCTCGGAGCTCTGGATCTCTCTCCATGGACTCTGGTTCTTTCTCAGTGGACTCTGGATCTCTCTCTCTCTCTCTCTCTCTCCTTTCTCTCTCTCTGTCCATGGACTCTGGGCCTTTAGCTTGATGGCAGTGGAGGCCACCTTGTTTTAATGCAGAGACAACAACTCCTGGGGTGCCCAGTGCCACCATAAAGAGCTCTCTCTGAAAGAGAGAGGCGCTAGAAAGTCAGGGAGGGGCAGAGGGAGCCCCTGGCTCTCCTCCAGATCATCTTGGAGCATATGTGCTCTTGTCCCAGAGGTCTCTCTCTGGCTGGTTTTGGGGTGAAAAAAGCAGAAGTCAGGGGCTCTCCAGGGTTCCAGCAGCTCCTCCCATCCCCACACTTCCTACCCACCTCTCCCCTCCCTCCTCCTCCCTGCGCCTCTAAAGAAAGAGATCTATTTTAAGGCCTTGGCCACATGGCTGTGGGGGCTGGCAAGCTTGAAATCCTCAGGGCCAGCTGGCAGACTGGCAGATCCAGCCCGTGCTGGGACTCCGGAGTGGTCTGGAGGTCGGCTTTCTTCCTTCTTGGGGACATTGGTGCTTTTCTCTTAAGGCCTTCAACTTACATTTTGGGCAGACACCTGCCTTTAGTCACATATGGATGGACATGTCCACAACATCCAAAGACACCTTCACAGCAGCGTCTGTGTCTGACCAAATACCTGGTGTCATAGACTAGTCAGGTGGTGTGATCATCATGCATGGCACCTCAGCTGCCCAGTTGGTCATGGGTTTCCATCGAGCCTTTGATCTTGGGCATTTCTCTGGAATCCCAACCCCTCCAAGGAAGAAACCTCAGGATGGTAAGGGACAAGTGTGATGAAGGACTGTTGGTGACTTACGCAGTGGGAACTGTAGGCAAAGCCAGTAAGAGGAGATGTGTGCGTGCACACACACACACACACACACACACACACACACAGAGAGAGAGAGAGAGAGAGAGAGAGAGAGAGAGAGAGAGAGAGGAGTGGGAAAGGTTTTCCTGCACCCTACCCTCTGCAGCATCACCAGGTGAAAGGGGCGGGATCACTACTCCACCTGAGGGAGCACCTGGCCACTCACTGTCTTTTGTGAACATGGAGGAAGACTTGAAAACCCAGAAATGCCCACCTTATCAACCTAGCTTGTCAGCGTCTCTGCGCTCTCTCCCCTCGCCCCTCTCCTACCACCTGGCCATGCTAAGACCTGAGATGCCCATTGGCATGGAAATGGAGAATGCCTCTGAGCACCAGCCACACCACTGGAGGCTCCTCCCCACGTTGGCCAGCTGTCCTCTCCAAGGGCATGAAAGACTCCGCGCAAGCCATCCTCTCTCACTTTCTCTCTCTCTCTTCCTTGAGGTGGGCATCTCTCCATCTCTGGCTGTATTTCTGTATCTCTCTCTATCATGGTTTGATACAGGTGTCCCCCACAAACAATTGAATGTGTTCTGATAGATCGATCCTCAGCTGATGGCAGTTTGGGTTTTACAACCTCGATGAAGCTGTGTTGTTGGGGGCGGGCTTATGGGGTTATAAGCCAGCTTCCCCTTGCCAGTACTTGGCACACCTTCCTGCCGCTGTTTGCAGTGCTGTGGCAGAGGTGATGTCCAGCCCTCTGCTCATGCCATCGTTTTCCCTGCCAGAATGGAGTCTCCCCTCGAGTCCGTAAACCAAATAACCCATTCCTCTACAAGCCGCTTTTGTTTGGGTTCTTTCTGCACAGCAACTAAGAAAGCTGACTGCAACACTCTCCCTCTGTCTCTGCCTGTCTTTGTCCCAACACACACCTTTCTTTTCACCCAGCCTTTCCATTCTCTGTCTCTCTCTGTCTCTCTCTGCTTTCCGGATCTCCAGCTAGAAACAGCTGCTCTCCTTTCACACATCATTGCTTCTGGGCTGGCTCCCTGCTAGCTCTCCTGTCCCTAGCCCCTCCCACCCCTGGACCACCCCACTCTGAGCTGCTAACAATGAATAACAAACCATCTCTCTCCACCAATAAACTGGTCCCAGAACCTCTGATTCAAACCCCTAATGGTGTTACAATCTCTTTAAACCTTTCTATCCAACACCAGCAAAAAAAAAAAAAAAAAAAAAAGAACGATATTCAAGATTTCAGCTTCTCAGTGTGTGAAAACTCTCACAACAACAATGGGCAATTTAAACTTTCAATTTGACTGACAAACGCTTAGTGTTTGTGGGCAGCTAATGGGTCAGACATTGTACTAAGTAGTGTGAGGGGCATAGAAATGCCACCCGGGCCTCCCCTTCTAAACCACATCACCTCCCAAAGCTCTACGAGTTGGGATTGAATGAGTCTTAATTACGGCTGATGTCCTCCCCAACAATCCATCCCTGACCTCCGACCTTCCTCCCTCCTCCCTGCTCACTCTGCTTCAGCCCCAGTGGCTTCCTGATGCACCCAAGGGCACATTCCTACACACTCCCCACTCATGCCCTTTGCCCTCGCTACACGTTTTTGGCATTGATTTTACCAAAAGAACACATATCCAGAAAAGTGGCAAAGCCAGTATGTTCCCCACATTTTCCTTAAACCATTTCCCCTACATCTTCTAAGTATAACTAAGAAGTCAAAACAGTTGGCAATTCCTTAAACCCAAGTGGCTGCAATGTTTAGCAGATCAGAAACATGCCTGGGCCATCGCTTCCTTCATTCGTCTGTACGGAACGACCTTGTACTTGTTGTCTATGGCGGTGTAACAAACTCCCACAAATTTAGCAGCTTTTTCCCTTGGGTATTTGTTCATTGAGACAGACTCGTCTATGTGGGCCAGCCTGGCCCCAAATTCCCCATCCGATTGGCTCAGCTTCCCAGCACTGTGAATACAGGCAGGTGCCACAACCACCCAACTTGAGTAGCTTTTGAACAATGCACAGGTGTAATCGCCCAGAGTCTGGGGATCTGAAGTTTAGGCCTGGCCTGGCTGGGTCCTCTGTGTCAGGGTCACACAGGCTGCAGTCAAGGTCGGGCTGCTCTGTTTCCCTCAGGGAAATGTGACCTGGAGGGTTGGACTGGCACTTAGCCAAGAAACAATTTTCAAGACCAAATACTACCTCCCTGCTGCTCCTGCAGAGTTTTCAATGCATCTTTGCGAGGCTGATGTTGGCAGATGCCTTAGGAGAGGTTGGCTGGGCAGCTTGGGGGCCCAGGCACCAGCAATTCAGAGTCAGCTCTGACCCCAGCCCAGCTGTTTTACATGTCACAGCCTGAAGCATGACGTGACGGGCATCCTGCCCTCAAACAGTCGCTAAGCACAAAAGGCAAGTACCCACCATGGCAGTCTGATGCTTACATCTTGTTACACTTGACCCGAGAGCTTATCAATCCCCTGTCTCGTGCAGATGCCTTAGTACCATGCAAATAAGATACAGACTTAGGGGAAAGAACTCAGCTCCTATGATTTAAATACCCTTCCCTCAGACCAGCAACCTTCATAGCCTTGCTAAAAGGGAACCTTCTGAAAAGTGTAGTTGCTATGACAAGAGCTTCTCTTCTCTCGGAACAATGAAGGGTGTTGAAAGAAGGAGGGAGGGAGGGGACAACACACTGAGTTTTAGTTTGACACTGAGACAGGGAGGAGATGACACGGTGACAGGAACACAGCTTTGGCGTTCTGTTTGGCTTCGCACTTGGGAAACCAGAGAACAGGCAACTTGAACTTGATTGTTGAACCCGGTAAAAATAATCCAGTCCTCTGTGAAGAGGAGGGAAGAGGAGGGGAGGCTGCAGAGACGCACAATTGCTGGCACCTCAGTGTCGGCCCACTCAGAGCTGAGTGGAGAGGGAATCTGAGTATTTCCATCAGAAATGGCTGGGAGAGGGAGAAGGGAGGTCTGGAATGTGTGTTCTGTCTCTATATCTTACTCTTAAATCACTACCTTTACTTATCTGTAAAGTGGGAATACCGATAACTCCAGATTGAAGTCCCAGGAGGAATTAAATCTCCAGAAAGATGAAGGAGACCCCAGGTCTTATGAACTCCAACTTTGGGTCCTTGTCTGAGTTATCAAAGAATCAAAAAATGTGGAGAGAGAAGGGTTATGAGAATGTATTAAGGAGAGTGTGGGAACAGGAGAGAAGGTAAACACAGGAAGGAGGAATACTGGGAGGGGGAAAAAAGACCAGAGAAGAATTTCCCTCGTGTGGTGAATAGAAGGGAAGAAGAAGAGACTGGGATTACACAAAGATCTCAGGCCTATTTATATGAATCAAACATCCAATCTGAATGAGCCTCATCACCAGGACCAGGTATGTGGGAAGGGACCTGGCTGGCTGGTGAACCCAGAAGGAGCACTGACAGTGACCTAGAAAGGGCTCATCCAAGGGGCTAACCACACTGACAGTGACCTAGGAAGGGCTCATCCAAGGGGGCTAACCACACTGACAGTGACCTAGGAAGGGCTCATCCACAGGGGAAAACCCCATGAAGTTGGGGAGGATCCCTGGGGTTGTCTGGCCAGCCAATCTATTCTACTTGACACGCTCCAGTCAATGAGAGACCCTGTCTCAAAAAAGGTGGGCAAAAACGCTGTGTATTCTCCCTCATATAACTGCCATAGACTGTTACTAGAAAAACTTCAGTGCCTAGGGTACAGGGTACCTTCCAGTGAGATGTTGGCCAGGGAGGTTCCGGAGACCCCCAAAACATTACAGGCCATTTTCAAGGCTCTTGGCTGCCCACCAGAATGAGATGGTAAGACCCTATTGCTGAAGACCACATATGCTTGGGCTGCAGGTCATTAAGAAATCAAGCTGGAGCTGAGCTGGAAACCTCCTCCCTGTTAACCAGCTGACAGAAAGCTGGAAAAAGCTACAGCTGCCTGCAGCCCTATGGGAGAGAGAAGTCATGAATGGTGGTGAATAGCATTGGACCTTGCAGCCTTCAGACTGACCAGCCAGGCCAAATGTGCCAACTGGGGCAATAGTGGCACATTTATTGTGGGGGAAACCAACTGCTCTCTAATTGAACTCAAGTCCTGCTTCATGGGAGGGAATCCATGCCTGGTACTGAAGACCTACTCACAATCACATAGTGGGAGGGGTCATGAGCCCTAGGGGAGTAACACCTGCTGATGTCTGGCTAAATGCATATATTATGCCCACCAAACTGCCTTATAAGCACTTTTTTCAAAAACTGAGTGTACCAGACAATGCTTCCTTTTTTCTCAAGAGCTTGCTGTATGAAAGTAAGGATTTTATGATTTTGATTCATTATTGCATCTAGTAAGAGGGACCATGAATGGAAGGGGAGGAAACCAAACCCCATGAATAATTGTTCAGACTTGCAACTCCCAGTCCCAGTCATTGGATCCTTCCCATACTGAACTGTTGATCAAACAGACCTACAAGGTCCCCAAACAAGACAGGTTTCTGTCAAAGCTCTTGAATACCCACCCTAGGCCAAAGGTAAGATCCTATTGCTGAGGAAACCACAGAAAGACATCAAACAATACCGAGAGACCCTTCGAGATCCAGAATAGTATCCCCAGATGGTAGCAATACAACACTGGAAGGAACAACATAAGCTGCCAGGGGAAATTGGTCAATGATATTTGGAGAAACAGAGACCATGGATACAAAACACAGAGTTTTGCCATGAGAAGGCTGAATGTACTTCCTTCTGGGAGAGATCCACGGACCAAGAAATGATCACTGGTGCAATAGAGGTGCCAAAACCTGGGGTTGGGGGGTATTCATCAGCTTTTAAATTGGCCAAGAAATCCACTCAGTGACAAAGAACCCTTAACTGGAATTGGGACTCAGGGCAAAATCCTACGGGAACCAAAAACTGAGGCTCCAAAAAGAAATCCCCATTACCAGAGAACTCAATAGAATATTGCCAAATTAGAAATGTGTGTCTCATTTAACCTATACTGATCTCACTCTCCGATGGAGATTCTGTTTGTGTTTTTCAGAAGGCAGTGAGAGAGCTGTGGTCATTCCAACTCCACTGAAGAATCTCAGGCCGAAGGCTGATATCCCAGCAAGAGATGAACCACCCCAGACCTATCGTGTAGGCCCCAAGTGAAACACTTGAGACAGTGGTGGGGAAAGAAAGAGACCTCAGCCAATCAGTCATCCCAGGTTAAGTCAGTGAGACAGACACCAACAAATTCCCACACAACTTAAAGTAGAAGCACAGAGACTCTTAAGTTCACAACAACAACAATGAAACAGACCTAAAACTCATCCTCCATGACTCAGGGAACTGAGCAGAAGAGGGGGTGGAAAGATTGCGAGAGCCATGGTGGGAGAGATTACCCAGAGACATTGCCCCCCTCAGCTACAACGCATAAAGTGGGGGCAACCTGGCTGCCTCCTGTGCTGTCCATCACCCCTGACCACATGGATGGATCCAGTGTGCCCACCGAGGAGGATCCCCAGTGGATTGGGGACAGGGATGAGGGAAATGGGAATATCAACACAATATTTGCTCATTCAATGTATCTAAATTTGGACAATAAAGATTTATAAAAAATGAAAAATGAGCAAACCCATATAATAATGCTACTCTCATTTTTAGCTAAAGAGGCTTCTCTTTTTCAGATGGCTGTGACCACTGGGATAACTCAGAAGACACCACAGTGCTGAGAAGAAGTGACAGTGGAGTGTTCAGCACTGGGACATCTGTCACACTTCCCGAGGCTCAGGGTCTCTTGAGGAAGAGGTGGAGGAAAGATTGTAAGCCAAAGGAAGGGGAGGACTGCTTACAACGCAAACTTCCAGACACAAAATGGCCTTGATATTCATGACTTCACAGTGCCTGATGATACCTACACATAATGGGAGGAAAAGATGATGACACCGAAACAAAACAGAGACTAATTGAGAGGGGAAGAGAGATGGGGGAGGGAATCATAATGGCTTATGGTCTATAATTATGGAAGCTGTCAATAAAAAGCTTTTTTAAGCCAAGTCTAGAGATAAACAAACAAACAAAAAAAGGTGGGCAGCATCTGAAAGGAAAAACACCCAAGACTGCCCTCTGGCCTCCACATATGGGTGCACACATACCTTCACACACATATTCATTTGCACATACATGAATGTATACATACACACATGCATAAAACTATGGTAGATTTCTTTCCATTAGCCCAAAAAATACATGAAATAATTTTTATTTTTCAGTGCCCAGAATGGAACCTAGGACCTCTCACATACTAGGTAAGCACTATCACCGAGTTATATCCTCAGACCAAGATCATTATTCTTTAAGAGATAGGTTTATTTTGGCTCACCGTTTTGGAGGTTCCAGTCCAATGCTTCAGGCATGTGGTGAGGCAGCACAGTGGTGGGTGCCTGAGGTCCAGCAAAGCCACTTACCTTGTGGTCAGGAAGGGAAAAAAAGTGAGGAAGAATCTAGAACCTCACAATTCTATTCAAGTTCACAATTCGAGTGACCTAAAGGCTTCCTGTTAGACTCCACCTCTTACAGGTTCCTCCCAGTGGCACCACACACAGGCCCGGGACCATTGAAGAAACGCACCACAAAATCTGTTTGTATTTTTCAGAAGGCACCGAGAGAGCTGTGGCTCTTCCAACCCTACCAATGAGCCATAGGCCAGTAGCTGTCTTCCTGGCAAGAGATGCGCCACCCCAGACCTACTGTGGAGGATCCACATGGAACCCCGCAGGCAGTGATGGGATAAGCAAGAGACCTATAACCACAGCCTATTGGTCAACCCAGGATGAACCAGCGAATCAGACACCAATGATTTTAAACACGACCTCAAGCAGAAGTACAGAGGCTCCTAAGGTCTCAACAACAAAGCAGCCTTAACACTCACCCACCATGACTCAGGGAACTGAGCGGAAGAGGGGGCAGAAAGATTGTAAGAGACATGGTGGGGGAGAATATCCAGGGACATGCCCCCCTCAGTAACAACATGCAAAGGGGGGTGGAACCAGGTTGACTCCTAGACTATTCACAACCCCCTACCCCATGGACCGATCCAGACTGCCCACGGAGGAGGACATCCACCTGACCGGGGACAGGGAAGAGGGAAATAGGGGAACTGGAGACATCAACACATTATTCCCATATTAAGTGTATCTAATTATGGATAAAAAAGATGATAAAAAAGAGAGACACACCACAGCAGGCCGCCATAACAAAACCCCTCAGATCTGACAGCACAGGCCAGCTCCTCACTGCTGAAGTCTGACTCAGTTTTTCTGAAATGGATGTTCTCTCCTGTCCTCACACAGCCTTCTCTCCATGTCTGTGTCCCCATCCTTTCTTCTTTGAAGGAAATCCCTCACATTGGATTAGGGCACACCTGGACGCTCTCGTTTTCACTTAATTACCCTTTAAAGACCCGATCTCCAACACAGGCAATTCAAGGCACGATTGGCTGTTACCCATGAAAGTTGCACACCAAGACCCCCAACGGATTCTGAAGTCTGGATTGTACTAATCTCGTATATACTGTCTTCTATAGTGATGTGCCTGTGTATGCTAAAGCTTAATTTATAAACTAGGCATAGTAAGCTATCAATAATAGCTAACCATAAAGTAGGATAATTATAACTAGATACTACAGTAAGAGTTATGAGCTCTCTCTCTCTCTCTCTCTCTCTCTCTCTCTCTCTCTCTCTCTCTCTCTCTCTCTCTCTCTCTCTCCATGCTATGCTTGTCCTTTGGTGCTGTGCTATGAAGAGGCTGACCTTTAAGTCTGTAACATCTGTAGCTGGAGTCATGGCCTCACATCCTCCACAATTTCACAGTTAGAAGATTGGATCTTACTGTAGATCTTCACGGTCCCAACATTATTTCAGAAAGCTTTTGTTGGGAGGATTTAACTAAATTAATTGGACAAAGTTTGACATGGGATGAGTCCTCAACATTGTCATTATTATTCTAAACCTTTGGGGTCTGGCAACCCAAATATCTAATGATGCAAAACATCATTTCATAACTGGGGTGTGGAGCAATTTTCCCCCCAAAGGCTTCATGGGCCACCCCTTCCAGGGACCACCCCTTCCCCTTCCATGGGCCCAGCCCTTCCACGGGGCCACCCCTTCCACAGGCCACCACTTCCACAGGGCCATCCCTTCCACAGGGCCACCCCTTCCACGGGCCACCCCTTCCCCTTCCACGGGGACACCCCTTCCATGGGGCCACCCCTTCCACTGGCCACCCCTTCCAGCTACAGCCAGCTTGCAGCTATCAAGAGTCAAGGAAACCCACAGGACTGATCTCATTCCCCCTGACCCTGCTGTCAGTGAGGGAGGGGCCTTGCACAGTCCCTGAAAACAGAGATAAAGACAAACTCTTTCCTATAACAGAAAGAATACTCAGAGAAGTACCATGAATATTTAGGTAACATCTTGAACTCATAAAATACATAGAAGAATAACAAACAAAAACAAAACTCCCATTGCCATGAACACTGATTACATTAAAGGTTGAGTCAGTCGGTCTCTCTCTTCACACATAACTTGGAAACCAATAATCATGGGATCTGCGTAACTTTTGATGCTGAGCACCGAAGATGCGGGAGTTTTCCAGTGGTTGATGTTAAAATCATTATTTAGTGACAACCTGTAAAAAACAACAACAACAACAACAAAAACCCACAAGTAGCATATTACCATGAACTCTGAGAAGGAAAGCCTAGCTTCTCCATCCACAGCTGGGCAGCCGAGAGCCCTCACCAGCCCCCCACAGGGGCTACTGGGGAGAACATGGTGGAACTTCCCTTAAAAGCAGCTCACCTCAGCTGTTAGACAGTTTGCACTTATCACAAGCATTCCAGGAATCCAGCCTGTGAAGTCCCCATGCAAAGGACCAGCCTACATCAGAAGTTGACGACACCATCTGGAAGCCCAAGTTCTCTGGTTGTTATAATTTGTGGCATTACCTGTGTGCAAAGGGCATAAATTAACATCCTATGGATCTACCATAAGTCACATGACACAGGTTCAGCTCTCCAAGTTGTCGACTGTGGTGGTTTGAATTAGGTGTTCCCCCATAAATTTGTATTTTCTGAATGCTAGGTCCCCAGCTGTTGGCACTTTGGGAACTGGAGCCTTGCTGGAGGAGGTGTGTTGTGAGGGTTGGGTTTATGGGTGATACAGCCAGCTTCCCTTTGCCAGTGTTTGGCACACTCTCCTGCTGCTGTTGTCCACCTGGTGTTGGCCAGGAGATGATGTCCAGCCTCTGCTCATGCCATGGTTTTCCCTGCCATCATGGAGCTTCCCCTCCAGACTGTAAGCCAGAATAAACCCATTCCTCCACAAACTGCTTTGGTCGGGTGCATTTGTCTCAGCAACGAGAAACTAACTGCAACAGCAACTAAATAAAAACCCATCAATGAGAGAGAGATTCTCTAAAGAGCACTGGTATTTGTTGCCGGTTGCCAAGGGAACATACCTGTCACAGTTATGTGTGAGCATGTTCAGAGGTTGGGGCAAGGGGAAGGATTGAAGACAAAAATGCAGAGGGCCACAACAGACACTCGGAAACCAGGGTCTTTGGCCTCAAGGATGAACAAACAGCAAGAGGGCATCAGTTGGAAGTTAAATAGCTTCTGGGCAGAGGTCCTTGCTCAAGGATTTTTTGTATGAGGCGATGATATCTCCTTGCATGCTCGGGCTTCCAGCAGATTCTTTGTGACTGCCTATGAGCTCTTCATTATAACCTGCCTTTCTTTTCTTTTTCTTTTTTAAGGTTGACAAAAGCAACTCTTTTGATTCCAACAATGTTCGTGTTCCTTCCCCACATTAATTCCACGAAGCATCTATTTGCTGGAATTCATCCCATTACAAAGGTCCTACACTAGACCTGTATGGAACTTTGTGAAATCCTCTCGCTGTGGCTGGTGCTGCCTCCAGGACTGGCCCTCCACCTGGTCTCACGGCCAGGGCCTCTGCAGTTGTTGGCCAACACAGGGCTACGTA
>PVHP010051856.1:0-11289 GCA_004024765.1 Zapus hudsonius
CCAGCAAGAGATTCAGTCTCAAGGAAAAGTGCAGATGATCAAGAGGTACATTAGACGTTCTCCTCAGGCCTATGTACGTGTGTAGGATATGCACATCTGTCCACATACCTGTGCACATTACACACGTACTACACTCATACATACTCTCACAGTGCACAAACAAACAAAAAATCTTTCAGTATGCTACAGCGGAAAGTCCTCAACTATAGTGCACACCAGCATGGTTTGAGGAGTTTTAAAATACCATGAGCACTCAGGCTATACCTCTGTCCAATTCAGGAGAAGTCCCTTGAGGATGACAGAACTGTATGAGGCAACAGAGTACGGGAATAAGGCACCATTCCTGGGTACCAGACAGCTGAACATTAAACTTGGCTGTGCCGCTTATTGTTTGGAAGCTGTTGTATGATCATTAGAAAGTTATTTGGCCTTTCTGTATCCCAGTTTATTCTTTATTAAGCGAGGAACCTAACAGGCCATCTTGAAGGGGTATTGTGAGATTAAGTAAGCTACCAAATGTAGGGAATAAAGAATTGTGCCTCCATGTGTTTACAGTCCTGCCACTATTTCAATAGGAATAATAATATGGTGATAACTAAAAGGTGTAGGGCAATGGTATGTATTCATATATTTTTCTGACCTAAGTTTATTTGAATTCTGCCTTAAATAACCTTTACAGGTATACTAGGAAAATAGTAGGTTTAAATAAGCATTTTGATATCATAGTAGCTTCAGAATTCAACACTGAGATAAAGAAATCATTATAAAATAGGCTAGATAAAACTCTAGGGCATTATGTTAAAGTAAAATTAGTCAGTTACAAAATGGCAAATATTGTATGCTTACCCTCATATGAAGTATCTAAAATAGTTCAAATTCAAAATATAGAATAGTTAGTTGTCCACAGGAAGGAAATGGGGAGTTTCTATTAAATAATATGTTGATATATTTTTGTTATTATTGTTGTTATTGTCAGAATATCAGAGGCTGGATACTCATCAAGGAAAATGGTTCATTTAACTGACACTTACAGAAGCTGACAGTCTAACTGCATAACAATGACCCTAGAAATGCAGCCTCTATTGCTTGACCCACTGTGGATACCAGCACAGTAGCAGGGAAAAGATAACATTGCACACAAACAACCAACGAGGCTGTGGGGCAGGGTACAAGAGCAAGGCTTGAAGTTCTTAGAGTGGCCTCCTCGAGAACTAACCCAGAGGTCTCCCATGAACGATGCATTCCCTGCTGCAGGAAATACCATCAACGACACAAGGACTGCAATCGTCTAGCCTCTTATAGGTCCATGGAGGAGCAAGGATCAGCACAGGAGCCTCTAGGAATCACATGCAGAGCACATCTAAGTGACAGCCAGTAGGACGAGGAAAAGTTCTGAGATGGATGGTATTGCTGATCTCACAGGAGGGGGGAGAGGAGGGTTTACCAAAATATTTTGTGAGTATTTAATGCCACTGTATTGTACACTTGAATTGGTTAAATGGTATATGTTATATTAGGGCATGTTACTGAAATAAATATGAAGATTTTGATAATCACAGAAATACAGAATATATTTGATATAGTTTTCCCTAATTACAGAATTACTTTGAAGCTATGAAAAACTTATTTGTGGCTCAGTGGATAAGAGCATTTGGTACAAGAGCATCGGGTCCTGATTTGCCCTCAGTTCAACTGTCCAGCATCCTTCTAATATGTTGGGCATGGCCACACATACCTGAAAGCCCAGTTTTGTGGGAAGCAGAGACGAGAGAATCACTGGGACTCGCTGGTCAGTCAGTCGAACCTAAAATAGCATCTGGTCAGTGAGAGCCTCCATCATGTAGATAAGCAGTAGAGGAAGACACGCTCTCCTCTGACCGCTTCATGTTTGAGAATGGATAGTGTGCATCTACAAAATGTGTAGACAACACACACACACACACACACACACACACACACACACCCCACAAATGTCTTTTAATAATTGACCTCGCTTTTAGTAAGTACAACAGAAATTTGACCCAACCACAAAACAATCTTCCTCAATGATACCCACTGTAGTGAACGGAGGCGATACAAAAATGTCCTAAAATTTACACAGTCCCCCCCATCAGAAAATCCTGAGAACTGATGGGGAAAGTTTCATTGCCATTGTAAGTTTCTGTAGAGCTGACATTTGATTGATGCTGTGGAAGCTTTCACGAACCTTAAATACTGTCAGTGCACCCATATTAAAACCGTTCTTGACTTTGTAAAAGCATTTCTTTTGAAAAAATACCATAGGGATAAAGATTTAAAAACTACATATTGAAATCCCAAGGGCATGTATATTGAAAGAATAATGCCATTTGCTTTTAGACCATTTCCTTGGGGGGGAAAGAGAGAGAGAGAGAGAGAGAGAGAGAGAGAGAGAGAGAGAGAGAGAGAGAGAGAGAGAGAGAGAGAGAGAGAGACCTTCCATTTATCCCTAGAAGGGAACAATGTGTTGGCTCTGTGAGTCCTTGAGATTCATGAGAGGACCAACGGAACAAGGACTCTGCATTCGTTTATGCACTGTGTGAAACAGTTCACCAAAATTCAATTGTGACTACGAATGCTTCCGACCGGATACAATTTTAACATTTTCTGTCACTGGAGTGGGAAGATCAAATAGCTATTGCAAATTCACATTTCCCTTCTCCAATTGATTGTGGCGCTCCCCTTGGAATGCCCCATGCTACAACAATTCTAACTTTCCAATTCATTTTCCCTGGAAAAGTCTAAACACACAGCAATACCTTCTACTCTACCAGTCACCGTGGTTCCCCTAAGGGTATTTTTGAGTTAAAGCAAGCCACTGAGTATCAGACTGATAGCTTTTTTGTCTTCCAAAGCTCATTGACTAAGAAAATAATACACATAAAGGCAGACTATTCTAACAATATCCCAAGGGGAAAACAGTCTATTGCCACCCACTTTTAGTGATAGAGAGGACTACAGAATAAAACACCTTGGGGTCTACAAGAGATACTAAGCCAATGTTATATGTTTTGAGGAGAAAAGTAGGCAGGAGGGGGGTCAGGAAAACTGTACCTGCTTAGAAAATATAAGAGAAGGTATCTACTGCTACTTCTAATTATATCTAAAATAATAGCTAATAGTTAATAGCTATTTCATTAAATTTGGGCATTGCTTTATGAAATGAATTTTTTTTTAAAAAATGGCAAGGGCATCAAATGGCATTTTGTTATTCAGAGAACACAGCCTAACCAGACTCACATGGACTGTCAATGTCAAAACCATGCACTGGAAATAATGTCTTTAAATCCTCCCTTGAATTATTGAATGACACTTTTTCTTGATGATACTGTAAGGCAAGGGTTCAATTTCAATACAGAAACAAATTAAAGTCTGAACGATAAACATATTTCTGCATAAGGTGCCTTAATTGTATCTTATTTTATAAACATTTCCACTCTAACCTGCCGCGATGCAATATAATTAGGAAAGGCATAAAGAACCAGGGAAATTTTTCTGTTTACATTTTTATGAACACAGTGATGCTTTCCTTTTAGTATTTTATACACAGCTGTAAAATATCCTGAATGCTGTCTTCTAATAATCTCATTTTACTTAAAATTATTTCCTTCCTCTGTGTACCTATTTCTTAAGAAATAATAGTGTATAAAAATTTTGGGGATCTATTTTAGACAGAATGAGAAATGGTTGACTCATGTACTCAAAGATGAAAATTCTCGAGTTTTTCCATTTAAAATGCCAATGGCAGGAAGTAAATAAAACTGATGATGTTAGAGGGAAAAAAACATTTCCTGGATAGATGGTGAGATTACAAACAATTTCTGTCCAGCACTTCATTACTTACCTAGTGTTCATATCTGTTTATTTTCCAAAATACCATCAAGACAAGCAGAGCAATGGTCGCTCCCATTTCCCAGTTGAAAACGGTTAAGCTCTTCAGAGACTGAGGCACAGCAAGGATGTGAGCACGTATAGCATAAGGACCTGACAACATTAAAACCATTAGAGTTGGGTTTCCTGCTTGGAACATAGTTCTTAATAAGAGGTGTCTTTACCAGGGAAGATGCAATCATTTCTAACATCTAGCTTGGTTGACAATTCCAGAACTGGCTACAAGGAGCAGAAACCAAAGTATATCCAATGATTGAGCAGAAGTGAGCTTGATGGGCCGTCTGTGATCAAAGGTCCCATGCCTAATGCCACAGGAGCTCACCTTCCTGTTCCCATGTTCCACTACTCCAGATTCTTCCATGTTTTAGCCATTGGCTCACAGCTTCTTCCTGCAATTGTTTGGTTTTTGTTTCTTCAGCTTTTTCCTCTCACTGCTTAAGACTTCTTATACCTGCATCACCACATCCCTCTGTTAAATCCTCTCTACTGAACTATTCACAATGAACCTGCTACAAGGTGTTGAGCCTACATGGTGTTTCCCTTATTGGGAACTGTGTTCCTAATAAATAAAGACCATGTACTTCCACCTACATTGTTGTTCATATGCACAGAACATCACATTTTCAAGTCTAATATAACTCAAGAAGCTGAACATTGATTCACACTATTTTGTCTTCTTAGAGTTTGGTTACAAATAGCCTTCAGGGGACAGAGCACCCAGCCACCAGCTTCCTCACAGACTTCTCAAGCACCAGAGTCAAATGTGTACATCGAATATTGCCTCATGGTTGTTTAAGAAAATAGAGCCTCCTCATTACTAAAACTAAAACACAGGTGCTATGTGTACTTTATTTGCATTTTTACAGTTGATCTCTATTTCGCATGAGTGGGTATGAAGCAAACAGCCATATTCTTTTGGAATAGGTTTTTTAAAAAAAAATCCTGCTAATCTATTACAAATTTAAGCATAAGGCATCCGGGGCCAAGTTCAGGAACAAAGCCAAATATGGTTAAACTTTTTCCAAGCCTCAGCCTGCTCTATATTTTGTAGTGTCTTAACTAACATCCTATTGCTAAAGATTTCAAGAGCTACATGGTACTTGGATAAAAACTAGTTCGAGCAAAATAATATTCTGATGAGTTAAGTGTAAATGAATCAGAAACATACGAACTGTATTTCCCTTGAAACACACAGGGATTTAAAACTTAATGGGAAAAGTGTTGGCAACTCACATTTAGAGTTTTTATTGAAACCAGGATGTTTGAATAAACATTAGACATTCAACTAACTCAAACTGAAATAGGGTTCACCAGTCCTTAATTATAACAGTGCTTTAAGTGATGAGGAAACATGTCACATTCAAGTTTCAGTCAGAAATCTTTACTTGGCACACACACTTTTGGTTCCAGAAACCTCTGCAGTTGTATTTCGGCAACCCACTGAGATTAAAAAAAGACAGTGACATTTTAAGCTCCCTCTGGCAAGCACCATGAAACAATAACTAGTGATTGCAACTTGAAAACAAGAAAAAGAAGGAAATGTCCAGAGTGCCATGATTGAGTTTTAAAAGGAAGTTAGGGTTGAACACTTAATTTGGAAAGAACATAGCTCCTTAAATACACTAACAATGAGCAAGTCACATGGGAAAGCGAAGTGGTCAATGTTATGGTTTCTCCTTTCTGAGCTGAACTTTGTAACTTGGAGCTGCTTGTGACTAGATGGAAAGGCCTCTGGTGGAATTGTCATTTTTCTAAAGTCCAGTGCTTGAATTAAGCTGCACGTAAGCTGGGTGGGGCTTGTGTGATCAAGCAGGAGCCCTTGACACCATGACATGGAGTTCCCAGCAGCTTGAAAATCACCTCTGCTGTTGTCCAGGGTTTGTCTGGAAAAAAAGTCCGAAGAGACGTTAACCAGGTGATGGTTGTTAAACCTCAGCATTCACCTGACATGCTTTTAAAATGATTGCTTAGCCCCTGCCCAACAGTGTTGAGGTCCAGTAGTTCTGGGATGGAGTTCTGGGATACTTTGCCTTTCTAACAGGCGTGGTGGAGAAATTGCAGCTAGTCTAACTGACCACATAGGAACTGCTGGTCAAACACAGCAACTCGATATCACTACTGCCTGCAGAGGTGACTTTGCAGGTGATAACTGAATCCTAAAAACCAAACTTTATGACTTCTAAATCTTCCTTGTCCTCAGACCAGAACTGCTTAAGGAATTCCATGAAATATAATGAGTCTGACAATTTTGCATCAAAGTTATCACAAATAGTTCTCCACTAAAATATGCTCACCTTCAAGAAAGAGTTTAAAAATAAATAAACCAAGAATATTTTTTTTCACTAAATCTGACCTTTTACTAAAGGGGAGTTTTCAGAACTTGAAGATAGTCTGATGGTTTAAGGTTTGTAAATGATACAACTTGAGAATATTGATTTCTTCAGCTCATTGTGAGAACAGGGCACTGTGCCAAACAAGGTGAAAGGTAAGGACCAACATTCCAAGGTTATCACACACACACATAGAAGACCAGTTACTTTTAATGACAAAGCATCCTTCCTTTTTGAGGTAAAAGAATAAAATGTGTTTGCATCAATATAAAAATTATAGTTATATATTCCCAGGAAATGTTTCTCTCTTACTTCCTCCATCAAATAAGATTCTGGGGATCTCTGTTGGACCAACTGTTTTAATATTCACTACCTTTCCATAGGTCTGGAAAAATATACTCATGTCATAATGGCTTCCTTTAAAAAATATGTCACATATGCTATAACATATAGTATACACTACTGACCCTTCACCCCCAACTCCTATTACACTGGGGGCCCTCCTGGGGTTATGGCCATCACTGTGGGGTCATAAACGTCAGTCCCTATGGGGTAGTAGGGAACTGTGCCTCAGGGTATTCCTACCCACTCTTTGACTCTTAACTATCTTTCTGCCTCCTCTTTTTGCAAAGTTTCATGAGCCATAGCAGACCTGTTGGCATCTGTTTTAGTTAGCATTGAGATCTTTGTATTTCTGGATTTCTGCTTTCATAGGTTTTGATTATTCTAAATGCCTATCACCATCACCCTGTGGCTGGTTGTCAGGCTATCAGTAAGAGCAGTATTCACAGTGTCATGTCCTCTAGTTTCTCCTGAGTACTGGAAGACTTGGTAGCGGTAGAAAGTCTCATGGTGGGTGGTCAGCTATCTTCTTGGCTTATTGGTGGATCCAGGCTGTCCTCCAATTTCTCTGCCATCTGTAAAATAAAACAGATTCTCCAACCAAGCTTGAGAGCAATTTGGATTAAAAGGCATATGCAAAGATATTTAGGAGATTTTTGGTGTACCAGCCTACTCTTTCCTGTCCATGGGATTCTAACTTAGTTTCTAGTACCAGACATGAGTTCCCTCCCACTGAGTGGGCCTCAAGTCCAATCAGAGAACAGGTGGTTATCTGTAGATGCTATTTGCCACTATTGCACCGTTGTGTGCATCTTGTCAGGGTGGTTGATTAAATGGTCTGCAAGGCCCCCTGCTTATCCATGCTATTGGTGACCATTGTCCTCAGGCTGCTCCAATAGGTCTCTCCAGCACTATGAAACTATGAGCCAGGAGGGAGCTAGTTTTCCTTTCCACACCAGCATGGTATTCAAATGTCCTGTGACCACAGCCTGTCGTGTCTTCAGCAATAGGGTCTTACTTTTCAAATATTTCGGCAATGGCCTACATTATTTTGGGGGACCTCATGGGTCTCCCTAACCAAAAGCTCACAGCAGGGGGTAACCCAATCCTGGGCCTTGGATTTACCAGCTGAAGTGGAGACCATAGCTATAAGTTTAAGTTTATTCCATCTTCTGTACAGCATTTCCCCCTCCCCATTTATTGGCTACATCTTGTAGAATGCTAGTCAGAATGAGGATCTCTGGAACTGATTCTGAACGCTGTCTTAATTTTTGTGTAATTCCCTGCCTACTCTCTACCCCTCCAATCCTCTCCCACCGCTAACATTCTAACTCTCCACCAACCCATCGGGAACCGCTCTCTCTTCCCACCCCATTTCTTCTCTTTCCTGATCTCACTCTAGCTTTATGCCCATATTTCTGGTGTTAACTACCATATGCATTCGTCTCCACTTGATCTCAGTTAGGAACCTCATATGAGAGAGTGAGTGCATGGGACATTTGTCATTATGTGTCTGCATGACCTTGCTTAGGATGATTAGGTTTTTTTTTTCCAATTTCATCTGTTTTCCAGAAAATTTCATTATTGCATTATCCATCACCACCATGTAGCATTCTATTGTGTATATATACCACATCTTCATTATGTATTCATAAGTTGATGGGCATCTGGGCTGATTCCTGTTCTTCACCATTGTGAATACAGCTTCAACAAACATGGTTGAGCAAGTATCTCTGTAGTAAAGGGTGGAGTTCTTAGGATATATGCAGCAGTGATAGAGCTGGGGTAAAAAGATCTCCTCTCAGCTTTCTCAGGAGCCTTCATACTGGTTTCCACAGTGGTTGTACCAATTTGCACTCCCACCAGCAGTGAGAAAGGGCTCCTCTTTCCCCAGACTCACCAGCATTTATTTTCACTTGACTTTTTGATATATGCCACTATGGATTCTTTGAACCCAGAATCCTGGTCACAACCCAAACACTACTGCAACCTGCACCCTCAAAACCTCCTATACTCAACCCTTTATAGCCACCTCCCGTCCCCATGTCAACCCCCAGAAATATAAATTTATCTGTATCATACTTTTATAAATGGGGGGCTGGAGAGATTATTTGGGGGTTAAAGATGCTTGCTTGCAAAGCCTGATAGCCCAGGTTTGATTTTCCATAACAACATAAATCCAGATGCATAAAATGACACGTGTGTCTGGAGTTTTTTCTGGTGTGCCCATTTCTCTTTCTCCTCTCCTCCTCTTCTTCTTTCCCTCTTCTCTCTCTCTCAATCCCTTCCTTTGCAAATAAATAAGTAAAATTGAAAAGAATATATCATAAATGGAATCAGGCAGCATGTAACACTTTGACATTGATATGTTTTTATATGGCATAGTGCTTTGAGATTTATGTAAGCGTGCACATGTATCATTACTTTATATTTCTTATTGCCAAGCAATAGTCTGCAGCCAGAATATACAGACTATGATCTGTTGATGAATATTTGGCATGTTCCTACTGCAGAGTGATCACTACTTGGACTTGCTATAAAAATGTACATAGACTTTTTGTATATACATGTAAATTTACATACAAAACATTTACATAGTTTTGTATGTAAATGTACATAGAGTTTTTTACACAAACATTTCTCTAAAGTAACTACCTACTAGGGAAAGACTGGATTACAAGATAAATACATATTTAATTTAAAAACCCTGAATGGTTCTCGAGAGAGACTATTTAATTTCTTTTCTTTTTTTTTATTGTCCATAATGAGTTACATTATTTAGTGAGCAAACAATAAGTTGTTGTCCCCAATTCCCCAATGCCCCCCTCCCCCATCCCCAATCAGCTGGATATCCTCCTCCATGGGTCGGGTCGTCTGGATCAGCCCTTGTGACAGGGGACCATGGATAACCTAGTATTCAGCCAGGTTCTCCTGGCCCTAGTATGTTGTTACTGAAGGGTGCCATGCCTCTGGATAGTCTCCCCCACCATGGCTCTCACAATCTTTGCACCCCCTCTTCTGCTCAGTTCCCTGAGTCATGGTGGATGAGTAGTAAGGCTGCTTTAATGTTGTGAGTTTAGGGGTCTTTGTGTCGAAAATCATTGGTTTCTGTCTCACTGACTTATCCTGTGTTGATTGAATAGCTGTGGCTGTGGGTCCCTTGTTCATCCCATTATTCTCTGCGGGGTTCCACATGGATCCTCCATTATATGACTGTGGTGGCTCATCTCTTGCCAGGATCTCAGCTATATGCCTGTGGTGGGTTGATAGGGTTAGATGGGCCCCAGCTATCTCATTGCATCCTGAAAAATACAAAAACAATCTCCATCAGAGAGTGAGATCAGTGTAGGTTAACAAATATATACAATTCTGGATTACCTAGAGTCTATTTTAAGTAGCCTCCCCATCAATCGCTCCAATAGTGCATCTTGTCGTGTGAGCCCAAGAGTAGGGGATCCAGTGCCTATTGCTCTGAATCCCAAGTTCCAGACAAGGGCTCCCCATCACTAACTGGAAAATTTGGCCGAATTTGAAAGCTGTTGATTGTCTCCCCCAGGCCCAGGCTCCTCCATTACACAAGTGCTCCTTTCTTGGTTCACTATTCTCTCCCAATAGGAGGTGTGGTCAGCCTACTCATGGCCACAGATTGTGTTTCATGTTAGTAGTCTCTGTTTACTCCAGCTGTCGTTGATCAGTTTCCCCTAGCAGCCTGTGCATTGCCTTCCAGTACTACACTAACTGCCTTCTGGGGGCTGGATACCTTTGCGGACCTCGAAGGTCCTGTTGATTCTGGTCTATGGCATTCTGTGGTCTCTTCAGCAACAGGGTTTTGCCTCAGGCCTGGGGAGAGCATTCAAGAGCTTTGACAGAATTCCGTCTGGTTTTTGGAACCTCATGGGTCACTTTGGTCAACAGCTCAGTGAGGGAAGGACCCAGTGGTTGAAACCAGGGGTTGTCAGACTGATCAAATTATTCACAGCCTTAGACTCTCTCCCCTACCACTTATGGCCCCTCTTGCCAGTTGGCGCCCACTACGTTCTCAATAGGTTACCGTATGCTCATTAGGATTTTATGTTTTTGAACCTAATATGGTTTAGCCTCATTCTTAAGCTATTCCCCTACCCCTATCCCTTACCCTTCATTCATAACCTCTCACTTCTTTCTACTATGTATACATACTATGCAGAAGCGTAGAGTTAAGCGTACGGTTAGCCTGGTTAAGAACCACATATGAGGGAGAACATGTGGCGTTTGATTCTCTGTTCTTTTGAGTGTACACTTAGTAAGATCTGCTCGAAGTCAGACCATTTTTTCCTAAATTTTGATATGTCATTTTTCCTTTCAGCTGAGTAAAATTCCATCGTGTAAATATACCAAAGTTTCGCTGTCCATTCCTCCATGGATGGGCATTTGGGTTGATTCCAATTCTTGGCTATTATGAATTAAGCTGCTATAAATATAGTTGTACAAATGTTTCTGCATCAAGATGTGACATCTTGTGGATAGATGCTGTCATGGTTTGATCCAGGTGTCCCCCACAAACAAATGAATGTGTTCTGATAGATCGATACTCAGCTGATGGCAATTTGGGAATTAGAACCTCAGTAGAGCTGTGTTGTTGGGGCGGGCTTATGGGGGTTATAAGCCAGCTTCCCCTTGCCAGTATTTGGCACACCTTTCTGCCGCTGTTTGCAGTGCTGTGGCAGAG
>PVHP010051857.1:0-11309 GCA_004024765.1 Zapus hudsonius
GCTTGTTAGTATTGTAGTCAGCTTTCTCGTTTCTATGCAGAAAAGAACCCAACTAAGACAGCTTCTGAAAGTAATGGGTTTATTTTGTCTTGAAGACTTGAGGGGAAGCCCCATGATGACAGGAAAAATGTTATGAGCTGAAGATGGGCATCCCCTCCGCCACAGCAATGCCAAAAGCAGTAGGAAGGTGTGTCAAAACCTGGCAAGAGGAAGCTAGCTAGAAGCCCCATAATCCCACCCACAACAACACACCTCCAGCAAGGTTCCAACTCCAAAGCTGCCACCATCTGGGGATCAAGCATTCAGAATACATGAAGATTATAGGGGAAACCTGAATCCAACCACCACACTGAGTAATCCTCCTATTGAGTCTCCAGCTGATGGGGCCTTCGGGTGCTGGAGCCTTTCTGGTCGAGGTGTGTTTGCTGGTGGCAGACCTTGGAGTCCAGCCCACTGTGGGTCCTGAACTAGCTCATGGAGACTGCTCTGTGCATCTCTCTTTCTATATAGCTGATGCAAGGCGACATGACAATCAGCTACCAGCTCTCCCATGGTGAAACATCCTCTCAAAATTCGAAACCTGGACTAAATCCTTTTCTCTCATATGCTGCTCCTTTTGTCCCGGCAACAGGAACATATCTCCTACATGTTCACTGAATCCATGGGGAGCTGGTTCAGGGCCACACGATTATTCATTAGTTGAATACCTTCCATGCATACCAACTTTTTCTGTAAGAATCTTCTCATTCCTTTGCCACAGATCCTGCCTCCACAAGAGTATCTGTTAAGGTATCTAAGGGAAAGTGAGAAGTTAGAGTCCCACAGTGCTGAGGTGCCTTCAGTATGCTTCCAAATGCTTTGGTAAGCACAAGCAAGGTCTGCTGAGTCCATTTTTTTGGTGAAAAAGTGAATTTTCCAGCTTTCCATAGTATGGCGGTCTTAAAAATGATCTCCAATACATATTCAGATTCTAAAGCATAAAACCTATCAATGGTATCTGATAACCTGACAGTAAATTTCCAATGTGATTTCAAGTAATAATCTGGAAATTGAGAGATTGCCCTAGATTCCCCAGGTTGATGTTAACTGTAAACAAAAGGGCCCTCCTAAAATGGAAATTCTACTACAGAAGCTACATGCTCAGGGGACCATCTTCAGAGTTGAAGGTCTGGGCAAAGATCATAAGCCAATCAACATGAGCCCTGTAACTTTGAAACCTGGAAGTGAAGGCCATGGGACACACAGATTTCAGCCCAGTATCATGTGTGTTGACACCTTGTGATGTTCTTTATTTTGTTTTAGTGTCACTAGGATGAATGTATTTCAACTGGAGGCTTTGCATTTCCCTGAATCCCTTGACTCTTTCTTGTACTTAAAAGTTTAACAAGTCTCCTTATGCTGTCAACTATCATTATTTCTACTCTTCTAACTACTATGCATCCAAGGCATTACTATTATTCCCAGAGTCTCCATAACAGATGTTAAATTCTGTGTTTGGGCAGAATCTTCTGCAATGATTAGCTCTGCTTGGTCCTGCTTTGTATCTGCCTTGATTGAAGTTACAAACTGAGCATCCAGTCATATAGTCATTCTTCCTTCACAGAAAGCACTGTGTGGCTGGCTTCAGCAGCTTTGCTCCTGAAAAAACCTCATGACCCTCACTAAGCTGGGTTTTTGTCTCACGTTGGTTCCAGACCTGAGGGGAGGTCTTGATGTAAGCGTGAATTGTATTGTTGGGAAAGTGTGGCACTTCTCTCTCTTTAAGAAAGGAGCGAACTTTGAGGGACTTAGTGATTCTTGGATCCTTACATGAAATGATACCACATGGCTAACTAACAGCTAACTCATAATACATCATAGAAAGCACTGGAATACATGAGAAACACACACACACACACACACACACACACACATATATATATATATATATATATATATATTATATATATATATTAATAAGTCTGAATAACAAGTGTTTGTATCATTGCTGCTTTTGGCTTTGTTTCAATAGCTAGCTAACACTGTATTATATGCTAATAAAATCTCAATCATATTGTAGACATTAAGTTGAAGTTTGTTGAATGTATATAGAAATAAATGACTATGAGAGAATATATAAACCGCTAGTTATACAAAGAGAGATGTAATTTTCATATTTGGTCCTCCTTAGAAAAACAATCTGGGAGACTTAGATTCATTCTATGTTCAACTTTGTTTTATCATTATATATTCCCCCAAATCATAATTTTTAGCACATATAAATGAGCATTTCCAAATGAAACAACAACAATAACAAAAAAAAAAAAAAAAAAACCATGGCCAAATCACCATTCTGCTTTTAGATCATCTATGCCAAGCATGCAGCTTAAAAACAGTATGTAATTACACAGTGTTTTTATTATCTCAGTAAAAATATTGTTCATCATAGAGAAACCTGCATTTCTCAGTTTCTGAAATTAAAGAACCTGGAGGCTGGCTCCAGTGTGATAAGAAAAATCCATGGACTTCAACATTCATCTTTATATTTAATGACCTACAGAGCTATAATGTGATCACTTTATCATATTTCTTTTCAATGATCTACTAAATCTACATCTTATGTGTGATTGTGTATGGACACTTTTATTGTGATATTCAGGAAAATAATATCATAGAAAATAATCTTTTTTTCAAGAGCTTTGTGTAGACAGTATATCCATTCTCCCCGCTGGCCCTAACGCTGTAGCTTTTTCTTCCTGAGGACTGCAGATGACTTCTCATCTTTATGTGGACAGTGAGTAAATTTGTCAGGTTATATTGTTATTCTAAACTTTAGTGAATTCCTGCTGCAATGTGCTTGTAACTGCAAATGACTTAGCTCTTCAACTATTTTAATGACAATATTAAACCTAAGTTGTTATTTAAAAATTAGAGCAATTTTATGGCTGATTGAAATGTTTAGAGTAGCTATTTCTCCTTCCTTATAACATGGAATTTGTTAGGCAGATAAGCATTCTATTTCAGGTGTTGAAGTTTCAACAAACGTTAAAATGTGTATTTGAAGAAAAAAAATAAAGGAAAAATATGGTGCATTTATAATTCCACATGAAATCTTTACAAAACATCATTCTGATCCACAGTTGAAACACATGGCATTCAATTGCTAGTATGTGTCTCTAAAGAAAGGAGTTTTATTCTTATAGTAATACCATCTATGAATGCTTATTTATTAAATACAAATATTTGAAGTGTACAGTAGAAATATCCTTAAATTTAATTCTGTTGGTTTTCAATTCATGACAAGTAATTCTTATTGCTGTCTTTCACTAAGACTGTCACTTTTGTTATTATAGATTAATTTCAGGCTCTATGAATGATGCATAAGCATACTGTTGTTAAGACTATGTATTATTCTATGACTTCAATATAGAAAAAACTGACTTCGCTTTTAGTGAACATCTATGTCTTTCATCTTCTTAATTAAAAAGAACTGATTATCTTTTCTTTCCTTAATCCATATATACTCCCCACTAAGGAAAACCATCTTCTTTATTTTAGAAGAATTTCAATATAAAAAGGCATATTGACCTATTAGTAGAATATGTAATTATATAAACACTGGATGTTATCATAAACACATTTTTTGTTATACAGTAATGTATAAAATCAATTATTTGATTGCTTGGAGCTCTAGCATCTTTGATAACTATGAAATATTTTAAACATATTGAAGTTAAATCCCAAATTTCATAGTCGCTTATATTATCATCCCTAAGGATCAAATGTACATGTCAAGAAATCCCAACCGCTGAGCCATCTCTCCAGCCCCCTTTTATTTATTTATTTTTCAAATACCCTATTTACTCATTTTCAAGCAGAGAAAGAGAAGAAATCCCAGAAATTCTTGAAGGTTTCTGGCATAACTTTTTTTTTTCTGCCAAACAGCTTAAAACTATTGTGGAGAGAATCAAAGCCATCAGTGGGGTGGCTAATGAGTATGTTATCAAATAGTCAATAATGCCAAGCTGACTACTAAATGAGGTTAAACAACTCAGTCTGGTCTCCAGTAACCCCAGAAAAAGAATGCATCCTGTTCCTAGTGCCCTCTGGTTCTGTTCTCTTACTTATAACTTTAGATTCAGTCAAATTAAATTATGTTTTATTATTGAACATTATCGAAAACAGTTTCCATTGTGTCTCACCGATTGTTGTTCTTCTTCCTTCTGAGCTAATAGAGACTTCCCCGTTCCTAAAGCTCCTTTAGACAAGGCATCCCTATGTCTCCCTCAGTGCCAGAGGACCTGCTTCCTTCAAACACATGATGTCCCTATTAAGACTGAAGGAGTGAGGTCACAGTTAATAAATGAGTGTGTAGAAAGCATGGAATGACCTCTGTGTGTACACACATGGAGTGTGCTCATCTGCACACATGGGCATAGACCACACCATACCACATGTACTCATAAAATAAAAGAAAATGTGAAATACAAAATAGAGACTACTAGTCAGTACCATCACAAAAAATATTTATTGATGAATATTTGAGATCTAAATTTGGCAAAGAAGATGGGTTTTAAATAAATGTCGCTGTAACCAGATAGTAATTTTGGGAAAGTAGTAGTTTTCTAACATAATTACTAATTAAAAGGTCAACATAGAGGCAGGAAAAGGAGTAGCTTCTGCAACATTGAAGAATAACTGTTGGAGTATCAGCCTTATCCCACATCCAGACTCAGTATAAAGTTACACTGTCAAGAAAGTTGTTTTTTAGGCCAGATAACAGAAAAAATAGGTCAGTGGAATAGAACAGAGGTCCAGAAATAGAACTACATGAATAAAGTCAACTGGGCTTTTACTAAAGAGCAAAACCAGCATCATGAAGAAAAGATAGATAGCCCTTCCAGCAAACAGCGTTGATAAAACTGGACATCTATAGGAAAACAAAAGGAATATAGATAGTTCAGGACCTTCATTTATATCAACTTAAAATGGATCACTGACCCAAGAACAAAGCACAAAGTATCAATTCCTGAGAAAATCTAGATGACTTTGACTTTGGTGATGATCTTTTGGATATACCAACAGCATGATTTAAAATGAGACAAATGCGTCAAATATGACAGTGTAACGATGTCTTCATGAAAACCCAGTGCCAAGACAATGAAGACAGCTGTCACTGACAAGGGGTAAACACTTGTGAAACATCAAGGAGTACTGTACAAAACCCCAAAGAACCCTCACAATGCAACAATACGAAAATGATTTGACTTTTCAAGCATACTCCAAATATCTGAAAAGACCTCTCACCAAAGAAATATACAAAAGCCAAAGTCCGGATCTGGCATAAAGGCTCCCTAATCCCTATAACTCCAGCTCTGTAGAGACTAAGGCAGGAGGAACAAGAATTCCAGCCCAACATTGGCTACACAGTGAGACAGAGAGACCCCTGCCTCAAAAAATCACCCCCCAAAAATAGAGAAATTAAATTTAAAAAAAAAATCTGTGAGTTTGAGGCCAAGATGAGACTACATAGTGAAGTTTAGGTCAGCCTAGTCTAGACCATACCTCCAAAACCCCCACTAATTAATTAATTTTAAATTTTTAAAAAGAAAGAAGAAGCTATATATCATATATCATCAGGAAAATGCAATTACAATAAGTCATCATTACACAACTAATTGAGTGACTAAATTCGAATATCAACTGTTGATAAGAATGTGAAATTCCACTTATTTCTGATCAGAATGCAAAATGTCATAGCCACAGTGTAAAGCAATTTGACAATTTCCTACAAAAGCAAATAGGGTCTTAACATTAAAATCTAGCCATGACCTTCCTTGTTACCTACCCACAACAACTGAAAATTTATGTGTTCATAAAAACCTGAGCCAGGCATGGTAGTGAATGCCTTTAATCCAAACACTTGGGAGGCAGAGGTAGGAGGATTGCTGTGAGTTCAAGGCCAGCCTGAGAACATATTGAATTCCAGGTCAGCCTGAGCTGGAGCAAGACCCTATCTTGGGGGGAAAAAAACCTGAAATTCAGACTTTGTTTAGTAACTTCATTCATAATTTTCAAATTTGACATTTCTAAACAATATTTGCTTTACTCAAATTATTATTTTTGTTTTTGCTACTGTGACCAAGTGCCTGAGATAAACAATTTCAGGGAAAGAGGGATTGTTTTGGTTTCTTATTTCAGAGCACCAAGCTCATGGTCACTTGGCTTCCTCTTTTTGAGTCTGTTTTAAGACATCAGGGAGTTGAGTGTGTGGCAGACATTGTTGATCACTTGGTGAACAGGAAGAAGCAAGAGAAAGTACAGGAAGGTATAGCAAATGAGAACATGTCTGTAGTAATCTACAACCTCTTAAATTTTCCCAGGACCTCCCCAAATAGTAACAGCATTTGGAGAGCAGGAATTCAACATATTTCCCTCTGGGGGACATTTCATGTTCAAACTATAGAACTAGGTAAAGAGATAAATTGTGGCTCATTCACACAATGTAATATTATTCAACACTAAAAAGAAATGGGCTCTAAGACAAAAAGACATGAGGGAGCCTTCAATTCTAATAAATAATTACAAGGAGCCAACCTGTCAAGGCTACATGTAAAGTGGCTCCAGAAATATAACTTTTTTATAGAATGAGCAACACTGTGAAAACGGTAAAAAGTTCAGTTGGGTTGTCATGGACAACCATGGAGGGGATGTTGAATTGGTAACACACAGAGGAATTTTATGTCTGTGAAACTATACTGTATGCTACTACAATGGTGGGTAAATGTCATTATACACTTGTCCAAGTACATGAACTGTACAAATCAATGCTGAACACAAATATAAACCAGGGACTCTGGGTAAGAATCGTATATCTGTGCAGGTCCACCAGCATGAAGAAAAGTATCACTGTGGTGCAGGGTGTTACTGACGCCAGAAGTTATGGTAAGGGAAGAGGGTATGTTGAGAGGGAGAAGCAAATGAGAGATACTGAGTGTTCTACTCAATATTTCTGAGAATGAGCTCCTTTCAAACAAACTTTCAAAAATGGTATAGATAAAATGATGGCTTTAGTTGTGAAGAGTAGTGAGTAGAGTTATTCAAATAAGAAATGGTTATCTTCTATATTTTTTCTTATATTTGTAGGATGTTTTGTAAATATTTTACACAAAAAGAAATGCAAATGAAATAGCTCTAAATCCAATATCTAAAATAAGAAAAATAAGAAAAATCATTATTAGTAGACAAAAGACTCACCGTATGCAATCAAAATTTAAAAGTAGAAATATAATTAAGTGATTTTTTTGTTACTGCTCAGGCCACTGACTCTAGTAGTGTGGTAAATATTTTTATTTGGTTTAAAAAATAAATAGAAACATGTCAAATTGGAAAGCTACGTATTACATATAAAGTCAGGCAAAATATGTCAATAGACCCTTGTCTCCCTTATGTAAGGTTATATACATATGTCTATGAATCTCTGTAAGTATATGTTGGCCAATGGAGCATAGGAAAGGGTTACAGTTTATTAGTCATGGTCTTAGTATTATTAATTTAAATGCAATTTTACTGACATACTTGTATTTTATTGTAATCATTCTTTAGACTTCCCCAGCATATAAAATCAAAATCCTTTTATTAACAATTTTCAAAGGAACACATATGAGTCTATCAACATTCCGTCATGGCTGAGGTAAGGGCTCATAAGACCTGACTCTCCCATAGCAGCTAATGACAGCTAATAGTTGCTGAGAGAAGAGGAGTCATGTTCCTTATTGGTGTAGCCAGTGGTATTTTTCCTAAAATCCAATACATAACCTCCTACCAATGCTTATATAAGATAGCCAAATTTAACTCAGTGGGAAAAATATGTGTGAAAATAGTATGGGGATTCCTTTTTTTAAAATAGCAGATTAAATAGGGGATTTCTTGAGACCAAAAGAAAGGAGGGTTTTAGTAAGAGAAGATATTAAGGTGAATTGGAGGAATAAAAAAAAAATAAATTATACACATGTATGACTATATAAAAAATTAGAAGGAAAAGAAACATGAATTTAATCAAAACCAGCCTTAAGTAGCATAGACCAAAGATATTTGATTTGTTGAGGAAGCTTAGGCTTTTATTTTTATACCAATCTCTGGTAACTTTGTGCAGGCCCTTGCAAACATGATCTTCTGATTACATTCCACTGATATAATTGAGATAGAAACAAGATAAAACTTTATCCTTCTCCAGTAAGTAGGTTTTGATATTTTGTCTCAGATTTAAGGAAAAAGAAACATTTTTTATATTGAATGGCATGAAAGACATATTTTTTCAAATAAATTCAATCCTGACAATAGCCTGTCCCTCACTGAAACACTATAAGCATAGATACTACAATGATCAAGTTGAATGTGGAAATTACATTTTAAACTAGAATGGAGAGGGACTGGTATAACAACGTGAAATATTAAATTATTTCCTTATTGTGCAGTGTTGATTTCTCAAAATGACCTGATAACTCCTCTTGAAATGAAAAAAATAGGATATTATTGAGAAACTGAATAACACTTTTTGTACCAGCAATTCTCAAATACTTTGAACTTAAGAAATTCTACATTAATATTTCTATATTTTAACTGCATAAGAATAACAAGAATGGTGCTTTTGAAAACTATGGCATGTGCTTGACACTTTCTCCTGAAATAATAATTTGAAAAGTTGAAGTTGGAATTGGAGAGGGGCAAAAAAGCATAGCAAGCAGAATAAACAAGCCCATCCAGCTTTTGACAAGCTGCCATGGCTCTATCTTCCTCTCTTCTTATCACTAACAAATGGCACACGCTCTGAGCCAAGATCAACCGTACCCTTGGCACTGGCTGGCCTTGTCTTCACTGACTCTTGCCCATCAAACCTATATTCTCTGGTTCACCATGTTCCCCCTGTAGAACGGTATTGCACTCAAGAAGCAACAAGGCTCTGTCTCATTTTGAAAGAAAACATTGTGATAATTGGTAAAACATTCCCTGCTCATGAATGCCACACTCATTATGTCTAGCAAAACATTGCACATGGAAAAAACATGCGAGTACTTTCAGACATATGGTCTGTAGTATATGTTGTCCATTGACATAGGATTTGAGGTTTGCTTTGTAATGCTTCAACATTATATGGATAAGAGGTAAATGAATCAAGTAGTCACTAAGTCTTTATTCTCTCAGACTATTGGAAACTTCTTGTGGAGGGTCATCTGTGCACATTATCTTTCATCATTCTTCTCTCCTAGGTTGCAAACCCATGACATTTGAAGTCATCTCCTAAACTTACTACTAACATCTCTATTGCAGCAGACAGGCATGATTTCCACATTACTATATTCATGACCTATTCTCATCACTTTGACTCTTTAAGCAGCATCAAATGCAAACTTGGACTAGAAACAATTTTCATTTGGGTTTATCCTGTATTTCTTTATGGTTCTTGTTTATTCATATTGTCCCATGGAAGTTGGAGTATCTCAGTGCTCAGACCTTGGGTCATGGTGCCCTCAACTGATATTCCCTGAATGATGTCATTCAGGCATTTTATACCAAAACACTTACATATTGATATGTCTTCAATTGATACTGTATTCTGAAACCCTGTCCTACATGACAGATATGTATATTTAATAGCCTACTACAACCTAAACTGGACAGCAAATATGTGTTGTAGGAAAGACTTCCAGGAGTGATACAAACACACATCTTATCCCCAGATAGGGCACAAACAACAGACCAAAGGATGGTTACACACAAAACCAGTTTGGTGAACCAATGAGTTTATTGTGGTTACTTACAGAGCAGCAATAGATAAACTCAAGCATAGATGAATCACCAGAAACCCCCCCTCAGCATAGGCGACAACTTACAGAGGATGTATCTCTGGAGCACACTTCAGTTGGAGAGTCTGGAGCACACTGCACAGCTTGCAGGCAGCTCCTTTGGAGTATCACAGCCCCAAACATTTGTTTCCCCTTATATAGCCTTAGGGCATGGTCTTGCAACCCTTTCCCAGACTTTTTGACTTCCTGAGTCTCTGGAATTTCCTTCCTGCACTGCCCTCCCAGGAAGGAATGTTTGTTTCTAGCTAACATGACTTCCTGAATCCCCTGAGTCTCCTTTCTTCATTTCAGAGGAAATCTCCCGCACAACATCATGATAGGAACAAGGGATGGGGAGAAGGCTAAGGGAATAAAGTGCTTGCTGCAGATGCATGAGTACCTGAAGTGGAACATCTAGTACCTATGTACAAACAGGGTCTTGTAGATGTGTCTAGAATCTCAGTGCTTATAGGGAAGAGAGGAGACAACAGGAGGATCCCCTGGAAGCTTGTGACCAGCTAGCCTGCGCAAAGCAGTGAGCAATTTGAGACCCCACCTCAAATGAGTTGGAAGACAAGGAATTGCACCCAAATTGTCTTCTGACTTCCACACAGGCCCTGGGGCACATGTGTACCCACACACACAACCAATATATCCGCACACAGACACACCCACACACACACACACACACCAAAAAATGTGTCCAAAACTGAGCATATAATTTATCTCAATCCTTATACCCCAAACTATTCTGTCACTGGAAGTTGAACCTGTTCAATGACTTAGATCTTAGAATCTTTCACTGTTCAGATTTAAATCCAAAGTCTCATAAAATTATCAAATAAGATTTTAAACGTAGTTAATTTTCTTGAAGAAAACTTTTCATCATTATCCACTCTCTTGCCCCCATTATCTCTCTCTGGGAAGATTAGAGCAATCTCTACCTAGAATTCTAGTTTGTATATTTAACTGAGCTTCAGGAGGTGGCATACAATCTGTGCACAAACCTAGTCCTTATTTCTATTTCTACTTGTCCTTCAGTTAATGATGCCTTCTATGTACTTGAAGGGTTGAAAAATAGTTTTTCTATTTTTTTAAATCTTTATTGTCCAAAATTAGATACATTGTATGAGCAAATATTGTGTTGGTATTCCCATTTCCCTCCTCCCTGTCCCCAATTGTTGCAGCCACCTTTCTAGTTGCTGCACAGAAAGAACCCAAACAAAAGCAGCTTGTGGAGGAAAGGGTTTATTTGGCTTATGGACTCCAGCGGAGACTCCATCCTGGCAGGGAAAATGATGGCACGGGCAGAGGAGTGGACATCACCTCTGCCACAGCACTTCAAACAGTGGCAGGAAGGTGTGCCAAACACTAGCAAGGGGAAGCTGGTTTATAAACCCGCCCCCAACAACACAGCTCTAGTGAGGTTCTAATTCCCAAACTGCCATCAGCTGAGGAGTGATCACTGAGAACACATTCATTTGT
>PVHP010051858.1:0-11319 GCA_004024765.1 Zapus hudsonius
CAGCCTGGCTGAAGGAGGTGTCGATAGGAGCAGACCTTGGAGTCCAGCCCCAAGATGTGTGAAGAACCAGTTGGAGTCCTGGCTGTTTTAGTGGTGCTGGCTGTTGGTAGTGTCTCTCTGTTTTGATCTATGGAAGTGACCCAGCTTCTTTCACCAATGATGGTGTTCCCCTATAATTTGTAAACCTGAGATAAACCCTTTCTTCCCATAAGCTGTTTTTTGTTGGGTGTTTGTCCCAGCTATGTGAGGCTGACTGCAACACTTGGAAAAGAGAGCAAAGCCCTGATGTCAATCATAATTCATAATGTGACAAATACATGAGTTATCTATCCATTCATATACTTACCTGATATTTTTAAGATGAGTCGTCCTAAAATATAATAATACACAAGATACAGTCACTATCTTTGTGAAATTTATATTCTAGTACAGAGAATGAGCTAATATGTAATATGTAATAAAACATGTGTATATGTATGTGTGTAATAAAACTTAAAAACAGGGTCACTCAATCATCCTATAGTTCCCTTCAACTTTCCTTTGACTATCATTTATTTTATTTTATTTTTTGGTTTTTCAAGGTAGGTTCTTAGGTTGGCTCTGAACTCACAGCAATCCTCCTACCTCCAAGTGCTGGGATTAAAGCTGTGCACCACCATGCCTGGCTCCTTTGATTATCTTTCTCTGCCAGTACAGTTAAAAGATTTTGTATTATTCTATTGGATGCCTGTGCTAGTTTAATTAATACTGCATAAAGATTTGCTTCTCCTAACTTTCACTATCATTCATTTCATGATTATGATTTGATCCCTCTGCTATCTTAAAACCTATCTCCTTTCCTTTTTCTTCTAATGAACACAAATGCAAAAGTTCTAGAAGGGAAAAGGTCACACAATTTGCAGGGATTTAGACACTATGGGTTGTTTCTACTAGCACAAAAGTAGTAGGTCAGCAGAGCAGTGGTTCTAGAAGCTTAGCAGCTGCCTTACTGGTTATACAGCATATTTTCAAAGCTAAATTTCCAAAGAGCTCCTTCCTGATTGCTGCCTGCTAAAATCAGGCATTCCCTGGGGACCTTTCTGCTTGAGGTATAAACAGCACCAGCCACAATCTTATCCATGAACTCACTTCTTTCCTAATCTTTCTAAATTTGACTCATTGAAACTCATTCCCACTTTAAGCCATACTATGTCTATTGTGCATACTCTCATAGAGGCTCACATATTTGATTCCCAGAAGTTCTCTGAGATAGGCATTACTGCACCGTGTTATATATACAAGGAAATTGTGGCTCATATAGGTCAAGTGATTTGGCTAAGTAACACAGTCAGGCTGAGGAGATTCATTCCCTAACATCAGGCAGCCTGTAGCAAGGCACTAGATGTAGCCAAGTTTTTATGAGCCATCTGGGCAGTCAGTCTTTACCATAGAGACCAAGGGATCCACTCAGAGGCAAGAAGAGCAGCAACAATTTAAAAAATCCTACGGGAATTCTGATTGGTCCCACTAAAAAGCCATGGAAGCCCACCAGCCCACTGACTCCTGACACTCCATGCTTCTCATCCTAATTAATGCAAGGTCCTTGGATCACAGTGTGAACATTAGGACCCTTTTAGAGCTAGCAATGACCTTTACATTTCTCAGGCTTTCAAAGTATGTAAAACAGCTGGGTATTGGGTACACCCCCAAACTCAACTTTGAAATATGGATAGATGCATTTTTCCTAATTACAGTGTTTTCACCAAGTTTTAGAGAAATAACTTTTTATATGACTAAAAAAAAAATGAGATGTGAATGTTTTTCAACTGCCTTAACATGAGGCATGCAAAAAAATATTCTTGCAAAAGAATCAATTTCTTGGCTTAAAAAGAAATCCCAAGCCGGGCGTGGTGGCGCACTCCTTTAATCCCAGCACTCGGGAGGCAGAGGTAGGAGGATCACCATGAGTTCGAGGCCACCCTGAGACTACATAGTGAATTCCAGGTCAGCCTGGGCTAGAGTGAGACCCTACCTTGAAAAAACAAAAACAAAAACAAAAAACAAACAAACAAACAAACAAAAAAAAAAAGAAATCCCAGTAGCAGGAGACAGAGGAGAAAAAAAGGAATGAGCTAAAAAAATTAGAGGAGGGGAATGTTTGGCTTTCATACTAGTGCCTCTGATATCCTTTTGTTCTCCCACCTCATTGTATTAAGCATGCTAAATCAAACATGATTGTGATGTTTGTGTGTGAAATGACAAAAGCAAATGGCCAAAATCCCAACCCCATTTTGAACCCTGAAAACTTTATGGCTTTTCCTTCACTAGGCCCTCCCCCTAATGCACATTAAAGAAGACATTGTTCAAAAGGGTCATAGTGGTTTCACACCCTATGATTTTAATACAATCTATGATATCAAAACATCCAAATTTTGTTAGCAATATTTGTATATCTGTAGAAAAATGTCCACTGAAAGAATGGATTCTTCGGTTTAAATATTAATGAAGAATTATAATGTATCAGAGGCAGAAACAATGGTAATCACCACAAAGGCATTATTTGTGGTGATTTAATCAGATTTTCTTTTCATATACTATTTTCTCTAGCAAAAGGATATAGGTTATAAAATATTCAGAAGATCTGTGAAGTACCTAAGCGTTTTAGCCTAAATCATACAGAATATGTCAGATATCAACCCAAGAAGCCTAAACTAAACTTGCTACTAATTTCAAATGCAGGTCTTCCCTCTCCCTGCTTCTAATTCTATTTGTATGTCTGCAAGTCACATTATGGACCCCAGCTGGTTTATTCATTTATTTCTGTAAAATTTCAAATTGGGAGAAGAATTAGAGGCTGTTTATGATTGCATTTCTCTCTGCTCTTGCCATTAGTTGTCACCAATGACAACTTTGTTTTGAAGGTTTAGTGGATGAGAAACAGCAAAGACTCCAGTCCTGTTTCCAACTGCCATAAATAATTTGCATCATAAAAGTATCTATTGAATTAATGCCTTGGTCTTCTGGAAAATGATATAGCAAAACAAGAATGTTACAGCTGGGCTTGGGAAAGGGGAGTTTGGAGAATGAAAGGCTGGACTGGAGTAAAAGAATAACAAACGTGGCAGTGCTTTTTAAAACTACAATTTCACTGGCAGAACTGCTCACTTTCCCCAGCTCAGGTATTTTTTGACTAACAGTTACATAATGCACAGTAAGATGTGGCATGATTTCACAACTTCAGTGCAATTTAAAATAAGATCTAGGATTTTTGTAGGTTTAGTGGCCTACAAACCTGATTTAAATGATCTCAAAATAACACACTAAGAGCATCTGTTTAGTTCAGTTGAAGTTTCCAGAGCCAGCTGTTGGAAAATTTGTATTACACAAATTCTAATCAAGTCTTGTTTTTATTTTTTATTTTATTCCCTTAATAATGCCAAACCAGTGAGTAAAGCAAATGTTTGAATTAAAAAAAAAAAAGGGGAGGGGGAAAAAAAGGCTATGTGAATAATTTGATGCATGTAGCCAAAAGAATCATCCTCTCCAACTCAGTATTAGAATAAGGACAAAAGGCATTTAATAATCAATTGTTGATTCTAACAAGAGTTGTCCATTGCCCACTAAATAATGTAACTCATTATGGACAATAAATATATATTAAAAAAAAAGAGTTGTCCAATTGCTGCAACTCGGAGAATGAGACTATTTCCAAATGTTGTACAGGAACTCAAGTTATTTTTTTCTCCTTTAAGAAACAATTTAATTTTCACAGGGAATTCATTGTGTGGCATTGTTTTGATTTGAGGTTTCTGTCCTGCCAGGCAGGGGCCATGCACAAGGTTGCATCTATCTTGAATTGTGCACAATAGCCTCTCTTGCAGCTCTCTCCCCCTCTCTGTTATTGATCCTTACAGATGCTCCAAGGCCCTTCCCCCACCTTTCTCCAAATCCCAACCCCCATTCTGAAAGATAGCTTAAGAAATAAGACTTCCTGCCTAGCGACTGGCAGGACTGAAAGACCAGATTGTATGACTCTACAGATCAGGCTTGCCATAGTGAAAGCTTGAATAGAGTTAACCCTCTGTGAACTAAAACAAAACATTTGCATGCCCAGCTGCGACAAAGGTTAATTTAAATGGACAAGGGCCCAATATCTAAAACCAAGCAATGCTTTTCTTACAGTAGAATCTTCATTGACTTCTTTTGTAAGGAGTTAATTTTGCATTTTAAGCTTCTGAAGACCTTCAGCTGGGATAATTCACATTCCTTTCTAGAATTTGGTATGGAATATTTGGGTGAAAAATTTTAAATTAGATTTATGAAAACTCTTGTTTAGTACCCTAAGTATTTTCTGCCACTAAATGGCTAAGAAAAGTTGAAATCTTAATACTTAATGAAATATGAACCATGGGAGAACTTTCTGTGTATATGAGCTGCTGGTAGACCACGAATTTCTAAGAATTCAAATTGGCTGGCTGATTTTGGGTGAGGAGTAAAGCCTCCAGTAACAGCCCTTCTAAGTGCATATTGCCACTGTTCTGGTACCTCTGCTCATCCTTAAACTGTCTAAAGGACCAAAGAAAAACCTTACTTTCTAAACAATTCCTTTCTGGAAAGGCTAGCATATTCAGAATAAAAAGGAATTGCTATGTATATTAAGGGACTCAAGTTGTGTACAATAAAAATATTAACGGGAAAAAACTGCTTACAATAAAACAGGTCTTAGATGTAAATCATATTTTCCAGTAACTGTTTCCACTAACTTAAAATAAAAACCAATGTGGTTATGCTGGCATATAATGATGACATTTAAGGAGCTAGAGACAACATACAAGGAGGAAGGAGAGTCAACATTATAGTAAAGAAGAATGCTATTGTGAGGCAGAATCTGGTTCACATCCCTGGTTCATGCATACCCAGAGTGCTTATCAAACTGCAAAGCTGCCTATGGCAGATGTTAGCCATGCTGCAAAGAGCTGGGAAGCTTTCCCAGGACAATATCATAGGTTAATGCTAGTCCAAGAAATCTATCAACTGCTTCAGAGAGTTGGGAATTTTGCTGACTGTAGCTCAGTAGTGCTTGCCTATAACTAATCACTCTTAAGAGTCTATGCTACGAACACAGCAAATATTTAAGCTAAAAACATATCTTTAAGCAGTTTCCATAGCTGTGTGTTTCTTTGGAACACTGGAGTTTCTCACAGAAGTAAAAGCCCATCCCATATAAACAAGTTATAATACTAACTAGTCACTATCATTTACACACACACACACACACACACACAGAAAAATTACCCATAAAAAGCACTTAAAAAGAAATTAGCAATGGCTTAGTCTTATAAACTAAACTGTAAAGCATTTAAGTTTCCCCAGAGATGAGGCTACCTTATCAATGGCCTCATGACCCCAATTCTATCCATAATTAACGTACTAAATAAGGCTTTGACAGATGGCCAGCTAGATTAAGGAATTTAAAATGTAAACAAATTCTGTCAAGAGGTAAACCATAACTTCTAAACTACATTTTAAACATAAATTTTATTGTGTACTGGAATGTAAAGTATAATTTTTTTCCAATCAATATAAGATTTAAATCTACCCAGTCTTTTCCTGCTCTATCTAAACATTGACTACAGCACTCAATTCACTATAGTTCTCTCTACCTTCTTTTCTGTATTCTAAAACATTTACAGCAAGTCTTATATACATGAAAACTTGTTGGTTGAATTCTGCTAAGATACAAAAAACAGTTGCCTGCGGATTTGACTTAAACCTTCAAAGAAAATTTCTCAACTGCAGATTTGAGCTGCAGGCTTAAATAATCAGTTCCCTTACCTTCCCATGTATCCATTTCATGCTTCTCCGAGTCTGAGAAGTTCTATTGCAGCCATGAAGAAACTGAGATTACAGGGCAAGCCTGGCCTGATGATCACCCTTCCGACACTTGGTCAATTTCTTTCTCTAAACTGGACTACAACAGTCATCCTCACAGGTCAGTTTACAAGCCGGTCATGTGATTACAAAGTTCAGGCTCTAAGGTCACACAGTATGCATGGAGTTCGTTTATTACCAAAGGTTATCTAAGTGGAACTGATAGACTTATTTTCTTTAGTTAACAATACTGCCTAGCCTGCCTCTCTGAAAACTAATATGGGAACATTTAAGGGGAAAAACTTCTCTAGTCTTAAACTGAGACCCTAAAAATTAAAGCATTTCTGAAGAACTAAATTTAAAAAGGGTTCTGGTATGTAGGATTCTCCCACCCCACCCCCATTCAAGAGTATTTTTCTGTACTATGGATCAGAAAATTTTAAAACCTTTGACCTAAATAAAACACAAAACAAAACTCCATGTTAAGAGCATATGTGTGTTTGTGTAGGGCTAAGGGTGGGATTCCCTGCTTTTTGTCTTTATAATACATAATGACAAAGCAAATTCTTCTGAGAAAATTCAGAGGGCTAGGAGTTGTTTGCAGGGCTCCCTTTAACTTTAGTCCATTTCCATGCTATGGATTTCACTTATGTACACACATATAGACACACACACACACTTGGAAAAATGTGGAAAGAGGAAACTGGGCCTGCAAAATCCTTTTAGCAGTCTTCAGTTAGAACTTTTCATTCCCTGCCCCCATCAAAAAATTCCATCTTTTGAAGAAAGCTTCTTGCCTCATTCTTCTAAATGGCCTAAGATCTTAAGCAACCATTATGCTGCAGGGAGCTGATCTGTGAATGATAGCAGCAGCAAGTAGTAAAGGGAGTAAGACAGGGTTTGCAAACACACATACCTAGCCACAGAGCTGTAGTGACTTGCAATTCTAAGCCATATGAAAATGATACATTCAGCTATCCATTCAGGTAGCAGAACACATGCACACATGAAAAGAGCAAGTTACAGTGTGAGGCCCTCAGTTAAATTCCCAGGACAACACACACAAACACACACACACACACACACACACACACACACACACACACACACACAGAGAGAGACAGAGACACACAGAGAGACACAGAGACACAGAGAGACAGAGAAAAGAAAAGAGAAAAAGAGGGGGTAAAAGGAAGGGAAGATGGAAGGGGGAGGCAAGTTCCATGGTGAAATTAGAAGGGACCTACATTCCTATGGATAGATTCATTTTAACTATGCAAAGTGTTTCATCTTATGAAAGCTCCCTTCTCTCAAGCTCAGCTTTGGTAACAAGTAAAGACTAGTACAATTTAAGGTAGTAGCATTACAAATATTACCACTGCCATTCCAAAATGACTTTCCTAACTAATAGCACCAGGATCACCTTACAAAGAAGTGTCTAGAGAAAAAGTGACCAGTGATTTAGAAAAGGCTATCATTTGTCTAAAAGTAAATTTTTTGCCACTGCTATTGCACACTTTATCAAACACAAAAACTTGATCAGCTTTTCCATCCTCCCCAATAAGAGATTAGAGACTTTCCTTCAGTTTCTGTGAAACTTAATGTAGCTGTTGATTAATGTTAACAAAGTGACAAATGAAAGCCGGGCATGGTGGTGCATGCCTTTAATCCCAGCTCTCGGGAGGCAGAGGTAAAAGGAAAGAGTTCAAGGCCACCCTGAGACTACACAGTGAATTCCAGGTCAGCCTGGGGCTAGAGCGAGACCCTACCTTGAAAAACCAAAAAAAAAAAAAAAAAAAAAAAAAGAAAGAAAGAAAGAAAACAAACACAGAGTGACAAATGAAACACACCCTAGATCCTAGTATCAAGACTTAAAAAAAACAACTTTCATTCCCATGCCACCCCTACATCCATCTCCAGACTGGGAATCAAATCCAGGACCTTGTACATGCTAAGCAAGTGCTCTGCCACTGAGCCCCATGAAGTCTTGATTTTTAAAAAAATATTTTATTTATTCATTTTCAAGCAGAGAGATACAGAGAGAGAGAAAGAGAGAGAGAGAGAGACAGAGACAGAGACAGAGACAGAGACAGAGACAGAGACAGAGCACCAGGGCCACCACCTTGTGCACCTTGTGGGTCTGGCATATGTGGGTACTGGGAAATTGAACCAGGGGCCCTAGGCACTAGAAGCAAGTGCCTTAACCGCTGAGCCATCTCTCTAGCCCAAGTCTTGATTTTTAAGGGTAGATATTCCTACAAACACTTGATGAGCCCATAAGCCTAAAAAAAAAAAAAATTTAAACATATCTTAAGAAGACAGGTAAGTATGGAACATAGAACCATATTTCCTCAGTATTGTTAGTCTCACAGGTCTTTTGACAGACTTTTTACAGGATTGATTAGGAGGAAGACAAGCAAAAGACAAGCATTAACCCTCAGCTAGGGCTCCCAGTGAGGTGCTAAAAACTATTGCAGAGGATATTATCAGTGTTCCCACTTTCTATTTGCTGATACTAGCTTTGTAACAAAAACAATAGGTGGTCATTAGGATGGCTGAGTAGGCTAAGTGGCTAAGTTCAAAACACAGTAGATGAACAAAATTCTGTAAAAACACTTGTATCTGTGTATCTGAGTCCAAATTATGAAAGGTGGAACCTTAGTTAATCAGAAAAACACTGGTTACATATTCATTTTAAAGATGGAGAAGCTGAAGCCCAAAGAAAGGAAAAAGAAGGATTTCCCAGGCCTATAGGAGCTGAGGATGTAACCAAGTTGGTAGAGTGCTTGAATAAGCAAGCATGAAGCCTTAGGTTTGATTGCCACAGCATCAACTGGATGTGGCTCATAATCCTAGCACTTGGAAGGTGAGAACTTCAAGGTCATCTTCAGCTATATAATGAGTTTAAGGCCAGTCTAAAAATTAAATAAACAAACAAAACAAATAAATAAGCCTACAGATTCTAAATCTGAAGGAAATACCAAGATGCAATAAAAGTTTAGCACATCAATGTAAAATAAAAACAAACAACAAAAAACGCCCCCCCCCCCAAAGGGTTAGAGAGATGACCCAGCAGTTAAATACGCTTATGTGCAAAGCCTGGTGGCCCTGGTTTGATTTTCCAGTGCCTCAATGTAAAACACAAACTGGTGCATGCATCTAGAGTTCGTCTGCAGTGATGAGCCCATGCTCATTTTTTCTCTCTCTACCTCTCTTTCTCAAATAAATAAAAGTATTTTTATAAAAAGTTCTACTGTCTAGCCTCAAGATTACTGCAGTCATTTTAGCATTGTTTTTAAAAAACTTAAGTATGAGGCCAAGTAAAGGATATGTGATCAGTCTCACAGAAATGGACTTCTAGTAACTTGAGAAACTCAGAAATATGCTAAAATGTTTCAAATTTCCTTTCAATCTTGCAAAGGTTAAGATGAAAAGAAAAAAAATATGGGCCCGAAAACTTCGGTTCTCATCTGTCAGATCCTTGATAGAGATAGTCTCTATGACAAAGGAAAGGATTTAATTCAACTAAGCAGGAATAATAAAACCATAGACAAGAGCTGGAGAGATGGCGCAGCGGTTAAGGCACTTGCTTGCAAAGCCTAACGACCTGAGTTTAATTCCCCAGTCCTCACATAAAGCTAGATGCACAAAGTGACACATGCATCTGGAGTTTGTTTGCAGTGGTTGGAGGCCTGTGCCCATTCTCTCTGTATGTTTCTCTTTTATCTCTCTGCCTGCAAATAAATAAATAAAAATATTTTTAAAAAACAACCATAGTCAAATGAAGTCCATACTACCTGGAATGGTTATAAAGCAAACCTGGGGTGAAAGAGGGAGGAGGAGAAAGAGGAGAAGGAAGAGGAAAACTTTAGAAGATAGGAACTAATAAAGTATCCAGAAACTGGGATTTTTTTTCATCCAAATCTCTAAGTGTGCACTGAGTATCCCTATGAGGTAGGACTATGCTGATTATAGTGACACAGACAGGTACTATGTGATTCTTGCTCTAAAGGTGCTACTCTTCTCCAGCCCACTTCTGCACCTGAATAAATTCACTAAGCACACAAAAGACAGTATGGTGTTGTGAGTGCTGTGATGGATTTGGGTAAGGAAAGTTTTAGAAAACACAAATTTAGAAATAACTTTAAGATCATAGTGAAGAGAGAGAGCGAGAGAAAGATATCACAAAACGTGAACAAACTTCACTGAGCTGAGCTGTGCCTTAAAGTTTCAAGTGTAAGTAGGAAAGGTCTTCCACACTATGAAGTTAGCATGGAGTTATATGATGGGCTATGAAGCAAAGACTACAGGATACACTTTAAGAACAGCTTTAGATGTAACAACAACGTACGACATACAATATATATACCTTGCTTTGGTTCTAATATGAGCAAATAAACTGTTTAAAACATTTTTTTTGTTTTGTTTTTGTTTTTCAAGGTAGGGTCTCGCTCTAGTCCAGGCTGACCTGGAATTCACTATGAAGTCTCAGGGTGGCCTTGAACTCACGGAGATCCTCCTACCTCTGCCTCCTGACTGCTGGGATTAAAGACATGTGCCACCACACCCAGCAAAACATTTTTTAAAAATTTTATTTATTCATTTTTCAAGCAGAGAGAGAGGGGGAGAGAGAGAGAGAGAGAGAGAGAGAGAGAGAGAGAGAGAGAGAGAGAGAGAGAGAGAGAGAAAGCACCAGGGCCACCACCTTGTGGATCTGGCTTATGTGGGTACTGGGGAATTGAACCGGGGGGCTTAGGCACTGGAGGCAAGTGCCTTAACTGGTGAACCATCTCTCCAGCCCCTCCGGCAAAACATTTTTTATGAAATATGGGCAGGGTATTTAATTAGATATTTCCTACCCACAAAATAAGGACTCTGAAAAAATAGTCTTTCTTGCATTAAAAAAAAAAAAAACCATAGTTCCATAGTCAAAATTTTCTGCATGAAAGTTTAAAGTACCAAAAAAAAAAAAACCCAAAAACAGATTATAGTATTAGTCCCCTTTGAATGAAAAGAAAAGAACCAGATATACAGCATACAAACATAAATGTGGCCAACTCTTACCTCTGCCAAGAGATAGACCTGCAGACTGGGAACTCATATGAACCCATATGAACCCTTTGTCTGTTTACCTTCTTGACAGTTAAGACCCACATCAGCCCAGAGATTAATGTTGAAACCAATGTTGAAGCTTTGCCTAAATAACAGATCAAACTTCTATTAAACAACACATTTTGTGTTGGAGAAATGGTTTAATGGTTAAGGTGTTTGTGCACAAGGTGTCTGGAGTTCATTTGCAGTGGCTGAAGGCCATGGTGTGCCCATTCTCTCTCTTTGCCTCTTCCTCTTCTTCTTCCTCTCTCTCTCGAATAAATAAATAAAATATATTTTAAAAAATAAATGTAATGAAAGTAAAAGCACTTGAAGACTTGAAGCCCAGATGCTTTCAGACAGACTCTGGCCTCAGCC
>PVHP010051859.1:0-11312 GCA_004024765.1 Zapus hudsonius
ACAATGGGGGAGGGGAGGGGCAGACAGAGTGTGGGAGGCGGGGCTACAAAGCAGCCCCCGGTCCCAGTGAAAGAGAGAGAGAAGAAGAGAAAGAAAGCGATGGGGAGGGGGCGCGGCTGATGGCGGTAGGAGGGGCTACAGAGGAGCCCCCGGTCCTGGTGAAAGAGAGAATGAGGAAAAAGAAAAAAAGCGATGGTGGAGGGGTGCGGCAGATGCGCTGGGGGGCAGGGGTCGGGGGGTACGAAGGAGCCCCATTCGTGGTGGAAGAGGGACAGAAGTAGAAGTAGAAGCGATCGGGGAGGGATGCAGCAGATGGCGGGAGGTGGAGCCCCCGGGACAGAGAGGCAGGCAGACGCGCTAGAGGCCGAAGGACGTGGGAGGGGCTGTGTACTGATGGTCGAGTGAGAAAGAATATTAATATCAGAAATAAATTTGAAAAACCATCAGAAAGTTGAAAAAGAAAGACAGGCGAGTGCCCGGGAGGAGCGGGATAGACAGAGGGTGGGAGGGTGGGGGCCAAAACCCAAGGAAAGCTGGCCCGCCGAAAGAAAGGCTCAGGCAGCAGGCAGCCTAGAGCTGCTCGCTCCGGCACAGCCTGCCCTGAGAACTTCCTGCGAGCTCTTTTCCACGCTGTCAGCTTCCAGTTGTGCAGATCCTGTACTCGGAGGTGCCTGGAATTCAGCTCATGGCCGCAGCTAATGACCACGAGCTGGGTCCTTGCTGAAGACCTAATTTCCCCGAGGTTTATGGCGTGTCTGCTAGTCAGCCATCTTCCCCGGAAGTGAGCGCTAAGCCAATTCTAACACAAACCAAACCCGCTAACCCTATTGTAACCCTAACACAACCCTAAATCTAACCCTAATCTTTATCTGTTCTTAAACTTTTGCCTAACATAGCCTTGATTACAGCCAAAACACCAAAAGCTTTCATAAACCTTGTCCATGCCCTAACCCTAATTACGACGCTAATAAGTCTAAACCTAACACCTAACCCTAATCTTCTCATCCCGTTACTATAACCCTAAATCTTCCAACGCTATCACAAACCCTGCAATTTAACTAGGCCCGAACCCGCTGTAGAACTAAATTGAAAGTAGGCTGTAATACTATTATACTCTAATCTTAAATACTATAAAACCCCAAACCCTAAGAGTACCATATCAGTAGATATAGAACTTTAATCAAAAGTTTAACAACTGTAACCCTAAAAATAAACCTAAATGGAACAAACCTAATCCTAACAATAAATACACTAACTTTATCCCTAACCCTAAATGTAAACAGACATAATTATAATCCTAAACTTAACAAGAGTAATAACCCTTAAATTTAACAATCCTAACTTTAAATCTCACCCTAATAACCCTGACAAGCCAAACTGTAATTGTAATCCTAACCTTTACGAGAACCATAGCACTAACCTTATAAATGCACTGTAATCCTAACTCTAACACTAGGCCTAACTTAAACACCAACCTAACCCCAGTCAACACATTAGCCCTAAAAATAACCCAAACCCTAACTACATTAACCCTAACCTAACACCAATAATTCTAACCATAAACCTAGGCCTTAACCTAAATCTACCTGAAGGACCAACTGAAAATCCAACTTACCCTAGAACCAACCATAACCCAAATACTAACACTAAAACTAACTGTAGGTCTAACTAAAAACCTAAACTTAACCCTAGGCACAATTGCAATACTAAATGTAACCCTAACCCTTGAGCTAGAATTAAAACTAATACTCGCCATAAACCTGACTCAAACACTTACAACAGGCTAAATGCTAACCCTGATCCACACATTCCTCATCCTAACCCTAGCAACTCTGATCCTAATCACCACTGAGTCCAGCACTTCCCTCTCTCAAGGCAGGCTGTCTCCTCCCACACTCCAGCTTCTGGCCTGGAGGACAAAGAAAAAATGTCTCTCTGTAGGCTGACTTTGAATTCACTTTGAACCCAGGCTGATCTTGAACACACTGTCACCTCAGGGTGTCAACCTCACTGTGAACCCATGTTGACATTGATCTCATTGTGAGCCCAGGATGACCTTGAACTCACTGTGTTCTCAAGCTGACCTTGAACTCACTGTGAACCCATTCTGACCTTGAGCTCACTGTGAACCCAGGCTCACCTTTAAGTTACTGTGAGCCCTGGCTGACCTTAAACACTGTGATCCCAGGCTAACCTAGAGCTCAATGTGAGCCCAGGCTGACCTTGAACTCACTGTGAGCTCAGGCTAATCTTGAACTCATTGGATCCTCCTGCCTCAGCCTCCACAGCATGGGGATGACAGATGGGGACATGGGCCCAGCTTAGGATATTTTTAATATGTGACCTTTGAAATCCACTCAGACCCTCGGATGATACAAGTTATTTTATCTATTATTTTCCTTCTTTTGATTAGACACATATAGATAATAAGAGAGATAGAGAGAGATAGAGAGACTATGCTATGTTAGGATACTACTATGCATGTAGACATAATAACGGTTATCTCCTTTGTGGTCATGTGTAATATTTGAGGGAAAAGAGAATTCTTATTGGGGTATAATTGTGGATCCCCACTTCATGGGAACACATTACATAGATGGACCTGCCATTCCCCATTTTTAATAATGTAATTTATTGGCTCAGAAGCATACAGCCTCCTGAAATTAGAAGCCAATTTAAATTTAACCAAATTTCAAACTCAGAAATCATTTATTGGTCCACTCATTTGCCAATATGCATGGATTTTAAAATTTTATGTTTTACCACCCAAGCTATAGGATTGGCTCAATTTAAAAGCCAAGCCAAGCTGAATGTTTGGTTTTGGATAATTATATACTTGTCAAAGCATCAATTTGTTTCAGCAATATTGATCTGTTAATGCAGAGCCTCCCTGCAAAGATGGATGTTTCAATTCTCAGGAAATCAATGATGAACTTGTCTGCACAATTGAGCTTGGTCAGCTGGCTGTATGGTGAACTTTGGAAAGATAGGGGATACACATAAGAAATGAACAATTAATACACATTTTAAAGTATCCAGATGGTGGTGGTGGTGCACAGAGGAGGCAGAGGCAGGGAGGTAGCCTTGAGTGTGAGGCCCGCCTGAGTTACAGATTAAATTCCAGGTGAGCATGGGCTACATCCAGACCCTGTTGTTGTGGTCAGCTTTCTAGTTGCTGTGCAGAAAGAACCTAAACAAAAGTGGCTTGTGGAGGAATGGGTTTATTTGGCTTACAGACTCCAGGGGAGACTCCATCCTGGCAGGGAAAATGATGGCATGAGCAGGGGGTGCATATCACCTCCGCCACATCATTGGAAACAGCAGCAGGAAGGTGTGCCAAACACTGGCAAGGGGAAGCTGGCTTATAACCCCAAAAGCCCACCCCAACAACACAGCTCCATATAGGTTGTAAAATCCAAACTGCCATCAGCTGAGGATCAATTACCCAGAACACATTCATTTGTTTGTGGGGGACACCTGGATCAAACCTTGACAGTCCGCCCCAGCTCGGGGTTGCCATGCCCCCATCTCTGCCTGGTCACCCACACATCGCATCAATGGCCACGCATCCTATGAGTTCCTGGCCATGCCCTGATGCAATATCGCCACACACATGTCCCTGCCTAGACAGCCACAGAGTAACTGGGTGGCCACGCCGCTGACGAGCGCTTGGACTAGAGCAGGGGCCTAGAGCAGGAGTGTAGATCAGAAGTCTAGAGCAGTTGTCTAGAACAGGAGTCTAGAAGAAGGTTCTAGAGGAGGAGTCTAGAACAAGATACTAGAGCAGGAGTCTAGAGCAGGAGTCTAGAGCAGGGGTCTAGAAGAGTAGATTAGATAAGGGGCATAGGAGGGGGTGTAGATCAGAAGTCTAGAGCAGAAATCTAGAACAAGGTCCTAGTGCATGAGTCTAGAACAAGGTTCTAGAGCAGAGGTCTAGAAGAGTGGACTAGAGCAGGGGCCTAGAGGAGGGTTTTAGATCAGAAGTCTAGAGCAGCAGTCTAGAGCAGGAGTCTAGAACAAGGTTGTAGAGCAGGAATCTAGAGCAGAGGTCTCGACGAGATGACTAGAGCAGTGACCAAGAGGAGGGGTGTAGATAAGAAATCTAGAGAAGCAGTCTAGAGCAGGAGTCTATAACAAGGTTCTAGAGCAGGAGTCTAGAGCAGTGGTCTAGAAGAGTGGAAGAGGGGCATAGAACTTGCCTTGCCCCCGGTCTCCACCCGGTCACTCACCTGGCACCCCGCTGGCCATGGGCCCTCCAAGAACCTGGCCATGACCCAGCGTTTGCTAGCCATGCCCCCATCTCCGTCTGGTCATGCACTGGGCACCTGTCTGGCCACATCCTCAACAAGCACCTGGCCATGCCCCAGCTCCAGCTGTTAATGCTCTGGTCTCTACCTTGGTCACACTTTGGGTACCTGGATGTCCATGACCCTGACCATCGCCTGGCCACGCCCAAGTGACGACTGTCCATGCCCATGTCTCCACTGGGTCATGCAACCGGGAGCTGGCTGGCTATGCCCTGACGAGTATCTGGCCATGCCCCACTGCCTGCTGGCCATGTGCCATCTGTGCCTGATCACACATAGAGCCAGTGACTGGCCACCTCCCAGACCAGTGCCTGGCCATGCCCCAGCTCCTGGTTACCATTCCCCCATCTCAGCCTGGTCACCCACCCGGTGCTTCTCAGGCCACGCATCCTACGAGTGTCGAGCCACGCCCAGCACCATCTGACCATGCACACGTCCCTGTCTGGACAGGCACAGGGTACCTGGTGGCCACGCCCACGATAAGCACCTGGACTAGAGCAGGAGCCAAGAGCAGGGGTGTAGATTAGAAGTCTAGAGCAGTAGTCTAGAACAGGAATCTAGAACAACATTCTAGAGCAGGAGTCTTGAGCAAAGGTCTAGAAGAGTGGAGTAGAGCAGGGCCCTAGAGGAGGGGTATAGATCAGAATTCTAGAGCAGGAGTCTAGAAGAAGTTTCTAGAGCAGGAGTCTAGAACATGGTTCTAGGGAAGGATTCTAGAGCAGAGGTTTCAAAGAGTGGATTAGAGCAGGGCCCTAGAGGAGGGATGTAGATCAGAAATGTAGAGCAGCAATCTAGAAAAAGAGGCTAGAACAAGGTTGTACAGCAGGAGTCTAGAACAAGGTTCTAGAGCAGGTGTCTAGAGCAGGGGTCTAGAAGAGTGGACTAGAGCAGGTGCCTTGAAGAGGGATGTAAATCAGATGACTAGAGCAGGAGTCTAGAACAGGAGACTAGAATAAGGTTCTAGAGCAGGAGACTAGAGCAGAGGTCTCAAAGAGTGGACTAGAGCAGGGGCCTAGAGGAGGGGTGTAGATCTGTCATCTAGAGCAGGAGTCTAGAGCAAGAGTCTAGAGCAAGGTTCTAGAGCAGGGGCCTAGTAGCGGGGTGTAAATCAGAATTCTAGAGCAGCAGTCCAGAGCGGGAGTCTAGAACAAGGTTCTGGAGTAGGAGTCTAGAACAACGTTCTAGAGCATGAGTCTTGAACAAAGGTCTAGAAGAGTGGAGTAGAGTAGGGCCCTAGAGGAGGGGTGTAGATCAGAATTCTAGAGCAGGAGTCTAGATTAAGGTTCTAGAGCAAAGGTCTTGAAGTTTGGACTAGAGTAGGGCCTAGAGGATGGATTTATATCAAAATTCTAGAGCAGCAGTCTAGAGAAGGAGTCTAGAACAAGGTTCTAGAGTAGGGGTCTAGAGCAGGGGTCTAGAAGAATGGACAGAGCAGGAGCCTAGAAGAGGGTTGTAAATCAGACATCTATAGCAGGAGTCTAGAACAGGAGTCTAGAAAAAGGTTCTAGAGCAGGATTCTAGAGCAGAGGTCTGAAGAGTGGACTAGAGTCTAGAACAAGGTTCTAGAGCAGGTGTCTAGAGCATGGATCTAGAAGAGTGGATTAGAGCAGGGGCCAAGAGGAGGGGTGTAGATCAGAAGTCTAGAGCAGCAGTCTAGAGAAGGAGTCTAGAAGAAGGTTCTGGAGCAGGAGTCTTGAGTAAGGCTCTAGAGTAGGAGTCTAGAACAAGGTTGTAGAGCAGGAGTTTAGAACAACATTCTAGAGCAGGAGCCAAGAGCAGGGGTCTAGATGAGTGGACTAGAACAGGGGTCTAGAGGAGGGGTGTAGATCAAAATTCTAGAGCAGTAGTCTAGAGCAGGATTCTAGAAAAGATTCTAGAGCAGGAGTCTAGAAAAATCTTCTAGATTAGGAGTCTAGAACAAGATTCTAGAGCAGGAGTCTAGAGTAGACATCTCGAAGAGTGGACTAGAGCAGGGGACTGGAAGTGGGGTATAGATCAGAAATCTAGAGCAGCAGCCTAGAACAGTAGTCTAGAACAAGGTTTTAGAGCAGGAGTCTTGAATAAGGTCCTAGAGCAGGAGTCTAGAACAAGGTTTAGAGCAGGAATCCAGAACAGTGGTCTAGAAGAGTGGACTAGAGCAGGGGCCTAAAGGATGGGTGTAGATCAGAAGTCTAGATGAGGGGTCTAGAACAAGTTTCTATATCAGGAGTCTAGAACAAGGTTCCAGAGCAGGAGTTAGAACAACATCCTAGAGCAGGAGTCTAGAGCAGGGGTCCAGAAGAGTGGTATTGAGCTTGCCATGCCCCTGGTCTCGTCTGGTCATGCACCAGACATCTGGCAGCCCAAGGCCAGACTACAGCCTGGCCATGCACCAGCACTGGCTAACCACGCCCCTGTCTCAGCCTGGTCCTGCCCCCAGCACCAGGCTGGCCACAACCCTGACTAGCGCATCACCACGCCCCTTCTCTGGGTTGCCACGCCCCCATCTCTGCCTGGTAACACACCCACTGCCCAGCTGGCCACACCCCAGCACCAACTAAACCAAGCCTCGTCTCTATCTGATCACTCACAGGGCATCTGACTGGCCACACTCCTGAAGAGTGCTTTGCCAAGACCCAGCTCCAGGTTGCCACACCCTGTCTCTGCCTGGTCACCCACTGGGGTGCCTCGCTAGCCACTCCCCCTATGAGCTTCTAGCAATGTCCCAGCGCAGGGTCGACCTCCTGAAGGGCCCACTACCTCCCAGTGCCACTGAAAGCTGGGTACAATGGGCCTAGCATGCACAAGGCCCTGTATTAGGCCCCTAACCCAACCAAAAACAAAAACAATCCAAAATCCAAAAATACAAACCTGAGGGGGCATGTAAGGCCTATACTCAAACTGCAACAAAAATTCTTCTGTCTAAAAAATCAACACAAGGAAAAAAAATTCTTCTGTCTGATTTGTGTTACATTTAACAGGTAAACTTTTAATTGAGGTATGTTACATAGAAGAACAGCAAAGAGAATGGTGTGCTATTGCAAGATAAGATATTTAAATGTTTTTTTTAATTTGTAATCTGTAATCTCTGAATTTGAAAAGTCATTCCTAGAACAAATCTTGCAGAGCCTCCTTTATGGCATGCTGAATTTACCAAAGAAGAACTGGCCCAGAAGCTCAGTGCCACCACAAAAAGCGCAGATCACTTAAACAGCCTGCTTCGGGAAACAGAAGCAACCAATGCCATCCTTATGGAGCAAATCAAGGTGAATCAGAACACCTGTCCACTGTGAAAATACTCTGAACCATCTGGTTTTCTCACCCTTTGCATACATGCAGCCAAGGGCAAAATTTCACATTCCAGATTCATCCATGGCATCTTGTTTTTTGATATTGTATTCCTGATAAGAAGTATTGCTTTAATATTTAATATCTATTAAATTAAGTCATATTTTTTTCTTGTGTGTGTGTGTGTGTGTGTTGCATTTCTGATTCAAATCATCCAGCTGGTTTGTAGAAATGTACAATTTAATTTTTTAAGATTATTGATTTTTTTAATTTTATTTATTTATAAGCAGAGAGAAAGGGAAAAAAATTAAGGCACACCAGGACTAAAGATGACACTAAAAACATCTGGGAATGTTGCAGAGCATTTCAGTTGATTCATATTAATTTATTCATATTCTCTTACTCTTTTTATTTTTAATTATTTACACTCCCTCACCCCGCCCCAATTCTGCTGAGGGTCTTCTGCTATGGTGGGGTTATTGATATTTGTTGTGGGGACCAAGAGGCCTCAGTCAGTCTATGGGGGCAGGAGTGCATCAGACTATTCCTACGTACCCAGAGACTTTTACAATATTTCCACCTCCTCTTCTAAAATGTTCCCTGAGGCTTGGTGGGCAAGATAGATATCTGATTTAGTGTTGCTTTCACTGTAGACTCTGGATCTCTATCTTGATGAGGCTTGAGTGTCTGTCACCATCTCCCTGGAAGTGGTTTTCAGGCTACCTGTAAGAGGAGTATTTTTGTCACCACGTTCTCTGAAATGACTTCTGGGCCTGGGCAGATGTGGTGGAGGGTGACCCATCACATGGTAGTGTTAGCTTTATAATGTTGATGTATTGATGGGTCCTGCTTCTCCCCAGTATTCTCCACTATCTGTAAGGTAGAACAGATTCTACAGCCAAAGGTGAGAGCAATTGGAATTACAGGGGATAAGCCTAGGTTGGGTGTGTTGCGATCCCAGCACTTGGGAGGCAGAGGTAGGAGCTTGCCGTGAGTTCAAGACCACCCTGAAACTACATAGTGAATTCAAACCAAAGAGGATAGACCTAGTTGTTAGACTTATTGATGTATGTGTTTGTTTTTGTTTTCCAGGTAGGGTCTCGCTCTAGCTCAGGCTGACTTGGAGCCTGGAATTCACTATTGTAGTCTCAGGGTGGCCTTGAACTCTAGGTGATCCTCCTACCTCTGACTCCCAAGTGCTGGAATCAAAGGCATGTGCCACCATGCCTGGCAAGATTTCTTGAACAAGATATTTCCACCCTGGCTTGCCAGTATATTACCTCTAAGAATAAACCTCATTGTGTACTTCTTACATCCCAAGTCCTGGTGTTTATCTTTGATCCTCATAATGACTAGAGAAGAGAAAAAAGTAAAGCTGGCAAAGATGGTAGACAGACTTCAGACTAATGGCTTCCATACTGCTCTGCCCTTGCTCTGATCTGCCTCTCTACAGGCTCCCAGAGGCCCTTGCCAGGCTGCGTATTTACACTAAATTTATGATGATATCCCACCACAGATATTTTAATATGCAGCCGTGAAATAACATTTCCCACTACTCAAGCATCATCTTATCCAGCATCTCAGGAAACATAAGAGGCTTATTTAAATGTTCTGATTTTTGTTTGTTCATTCTTCTGAAGTATAGTTTCACTCAAGTCCAGGCAATTACAGACAGACCAAATGAGTAAACTGGGGTATATGTAAGAAGGAATTTTGCAGAATTCAGCATGGAGAAATGAGAGGAAGGAAGCAAGCAGACGGGTGAGTAAAAGAAGACAGAAGTGCACATACATTGTAGAATTGACACTGGGAATGTGCTTTGCAGGAAGGAAGGAAAATTTGAGAGAAGCAGCTTGTGGGGAGAAAGGAATTGATAAGAAAATTATAAATTGGTCCAGAGGTGCCTGGGGTGATGCTCTAATTGTCTTTAGGTGTAAATAACATTATTAGCAATAATAAAGTTCTGAAAGAAGAGGAAGATAAAAAGACAGTAAATGAAGAGAGGAGCAGAAATCTTTCCAGAACTGATGAAAGATATCTAATCTTTCTAAAACCTCAAAAAGATTCCAATCAGAATGAAAAAAAAAGAAGCCTTCTTCTAATTGCATAGAAGGGGAACAGCCCCTGAACAAGGAGAAAAATCACGACACATTAATTGTTTTTTAATTTTCAGCTTTTTATTGACAAACTCCATTTACAGAGACAATATATCATGATCATAATTCCCTCCCACCATCCTCCTGCCACTGAAACCCTTCTTTCCAACTAGTCACAACACACTAATTTTATAATGTCCTCAAACTCAATCCTTCTGCATCAGCCTCCCTGTACTAGGATCAAGAGGTGTGTCACCACACCAGCTCCAAATTACATTCTTAAGAAATTTAGAGTAATAACAAGGTGTACTCTGATAATGAAGTGGATATTATTTGCTCATGCTGCATAATGATTTTAGTATATGGATTTCACAGTTAGAAAAGTTAATTTTTTTATCTTCCAAAGGTGAAGAATAAAACATTTCCCGTGCTTCTGGATGGGCATCCTACCTACATTGCTGGTCTGGACTTCGATAGATTGATGAAAAGAAAATTCTTTACTAACTATCCATTTGGGAAAAAATAGTTCACATATACTAGTCATTTTTCTGTTCGAAAGTATGTGTATCTGTTCAAATCCTCTTGCGTTTGTACATATGTATGACAGATGTAGTAGAATCTCAACATGGAATAAAATTGCAACAGCTTGAAATGTTGGTACCAACTGTCCACAGCCCTCTAACTCAGCACTGTGGACATCACGACCTCTGTGACCAGTGAATGAGAATACAGCATGAGGAAAGAATTCACTCCTGCACTCTGGAACCCCAAGAGCTTCCCCTTTGTACAAAGTACTGTGAATGTGGAACTAAAGTTTGGTGCCAAACCAACTGGGGATTTAAGTTTTAAAATAATGTTTCATGATTATTTGTTGTTAATAAGCTGCTGAGAAAATTTGGTAGTTAGCATCTAAGGAAATGTTTTTATCAGTAAAGTTGACTTGTTTATTAAGGGGTTAATGAAGTAAATGTGCTGTAGTTAATTATGAGGCTAAGTTCAATTGCAGTTTACTTAGTTGCTTTAAGATAAACTCTCTCTCTCTCTATCTATCTCTCTCTCTCTCTCTTTCAAAACTCACTGTGTTGTTGGAAGCCCTGATGGAGCTGCTATGATGCTGACTGAACATCTGGGCCCTCCTCAGCTGGGTGCTCCTGTGCTGTCCCCTGGCTCTTACTGTGGTGCCACAATTTACAAGCTATGAGTCTGTTTTGTGAATTCTCTGCATCTCCCCAGATGAAAACTTCTCTGAGCAGTGATTGTCTTACTGGGCATTAAAAGAATCTGGTGCTTCCAGTGTTAGGCAGGTGTCATTGTGCCCTCCAGGCTTGGGCTGTGTTGTTACAGCTCTGGTGACTAAGGCTAGCTGAGGGGGTGTTACCTTTGATGCCTCTGGAAATATTCTCTTGACTAGATTAAAATTGTGCTCTTAAATCAAATTTTTAGTATTTATTTGATAAATCACCATACAGAATGATCTCTGAAGATATTAAGCCTTGCAATTTATAGTCTAATTTTCAGGCTCTGTTGGGAATCTGGCCTCATACATCAGTTACTAGGAACATGGTTTCCAGTTGAGTTTTACTGAAACATGCTGCTGACATCTTGTTCTTTTAAAACTATCTTTTATTTCTGTCTTTCCTTC
>PVHP010051860.1:0-11243 GCA_004024765.1 Zapus hudsonius
TAAATCAAATATTAGACAATTTTCTGCAGCCTAACGCATGTACTACTTACCCATAAATCACAGAACTCATTGAGGTTTGTGTTTTGTAATAAAGCCACAACATATATTTAAGCGCTGTGTATATTTTATAAAGAAATTTTCTGTCTGCATTTTAAAGTCTCAAACAAATTTCTAGTTGAAAAATATCTTCTAAATTACTGAGACTCCTGCTAAGGGAGGATGTGCACAGTAGCAATTAGGACAGTTAATCAGCTGGATTGTCATCTAAAGGGTGAAAATCATTAGCGAGACACTGGGTGTCCAGTGACAGCTTCAAAGCTTATAAATCACAAAATCGTAAGCTTCTTCATTTAAAAGGGATAGGTTGAGCCTTTTTCAGTTTAAATTTTTGATTTATGTCACTTGGCCCAAAACGTAAACACTTTGGCAGAAAACTTAAAAACTTTGATCAAAGTTAAGCATGCAAGTTGTTCAGATAAAGTACCTAAATTCTTCTCTACATCCTTTCAGAGTCTTGTGAGATCTCAGCAGCCCATGTGGGTACCTCCACAGCTGCTGCAGTTACTGTACTGTCACAGCTGGGCAGGCTCCCTGCCACAAGATGGAAGGAAGCAGAGCCCCTTCCCTCAAGGACTTCATGTTCCAAAAATGACCTTTGAAGCTAGCAGCTAAACGCCTGAGATAGGACAAATTTAATAGACATAGTAAATCAAATGGTATACATGAAAACATAGAAACAGCAAGACAAATAGAATGTCCAGGTAACCATATCTGTAACTGAAAGACCAACAATAATCTCATCACAAATTACCACAAATCACATTTTAACTGGTCTTAGTTGGTGATCACTTGCAAACATATTAAATGCACTATGTGTAGCTCAGGCTACCCTGGATTCCACAACCTCCTCCTGAGTGTCAGGGTTCCAGGTGTGCTTGCTCATGCATGACTTCTCTGCTGTCTTTTAGAATAAGTTCCATACCTGTCAAAGCCACACCATTAAATCAACTCTTCTTTGCAACACAACATCTTTATTGTTAGAAGCAATAGAAAATAAACTTTGGATACCTAATGCATTTAAGTTACTGAGTGGGACATTTGTGTGACACCATGAAACAATCACCATAAACTCGTGATAATAAGCATGTCAAACATCTTAAGGTTCCTGGTGTCCTCTTATGTGTTGTTTTTGGTAAGAACACATATCCACGAAGTCTATTTTCTGAACATATTTATAAGTACATACTATTGAGTACAGACAGACATCATGCTTTATAGTAGATTTCTAGAACAAATCCATTTTCTTTTTTATTTTTGAGACAGAATCTCACTATGTTCAACAATGAATCTCACAATCCTCTCGCCTCAGTCCCCTGGAAGTTGTAAGGTGTGGCTAATTCATTTTTCCTAAGTTTTATGCCAAATGAACATTCTCCCCCCTTATGCTCAATAAGTAACATTCTTGGGTGTGCTTCTTTTCATTTGAGTGTTTCAGATACTTCAAATGAATGGAATCATGCTGTATTTAACCCCCAGACACTACTCCATGACACCAAGGATATTGCACATGCTTTAAAAAGAGGAAATGACACACATATATTTAAACATTTTGATGTGTAAATATATATATATATATATATATATATATATATATATATATGGTATGCCATATTTCTTTTATATGTATTATAGATATTAGTAGCATTGTGTTGGATCAATAATTTTTTGTTAGGAATATCAATAGAAATAAAGCAACACAGAACTGTAAGTATTTTGAGGTCCTGATTTCATTTCTTTTTAGCGTACATTAAGAAATGAGATCTCTGGGTGCTATTGTAGACCACCTTCTAGCATCCATGATACTGAAGCACTTTACACCACCCTAGTGTGTGAACAGTTCCATTTATTCACATTCTTGTAAATACTTATTAATATTTTTCTTTTACTAATAATGATAACTGGCAAAATGTGAAACTGTGATTCAGATTTGTATTTCTCTGAGGACCTGTGCCATCAAACCCCTTTGCATATGTTAATTAGCCATTATTTGTATATCTAGTTTGGAGGAATAGTTCAAGTATTTTATGTATCTTAAAAATATTTCATGTTTTTAATTGGGTTACTTATTTTGTTGTTGCTATTGAATTATGGGAGGGTTGTTTTGCATATATGTATTCTAACCCCTGATCAGATAGAAACGTTTTCTTTGCTGTCTACTTTGTTTTCTTCAGCTGGATATAATCTAACTTGTCTACTGTTGACTGTGCTTTTGATGCCATTGTGAAGAAATCATTGCCTTTTCTCCTACATTTAGATTAGTGTTTAAAGATTTAATAATTGTGAGTGGACATTTGTATATGATAACAGGTAAGGATCCACGTTTCTCATATTTTATAGAAATAAAATATAGACTGAAGGGACCATCATCTTTCTCATTGTGGATGCCAGCGTCTTTGCTAAGACTAGCTTACTACATATGCTTACTTGATTTATGGGCTTTGGTTTTATTTCCTCGATCTATGTCTATTTTATGCCTTATTGTTTTAATTCTCATAGGTTCCTCATATATTTAAAGAAGAAAATTGATATTTTAGATTTTTTCTTTGGCTTTTCAAGGTTTTGTATGGTTCCACATGATTTTTATCTATCTGTGTATGGGAAGAATGTCCCTGAAAATTTTATATTAAAAGCAGCAAATTTATAGAGTTCCTTGAAAAGTACAAAAACTTAAAAAATTAACTCTCACAATCCATTAAAATGGTAATATTTTTCATTTATTCATGTATCCTTTATTTTTTAAAAAGTTTTATTTGAGAAAGAAACAGAGAGAAAGACAGAGAAAGAGAGAGAGAACAAGCGAGAGAGAAAAAGAGGATGAATATGGGTGTACCAGGGCCTGCTGCCACTGCAAATGATCTCCAGATGCATGTGCCACTTTGTGCATCTGGCTTTAGGAAGGTACTGAGGAGGTGAACCGGGCGCTCAGACTTTGCTCGCGTGTTCCTTTTAACTGCTGAGACACCTCTTCCTCTCTCATGTTTCCTTAAATACCTTTGACATTTTATAGAGTTTGGTGAACTGAAACAACTGTATTTCCATATAGTTTTCAAAGTTTTCTTTTGTACAGTATCAGGTTAAGCATGTAGCTGATTAATGTCTGCTGGTAGACTCTAGTGTAGAGTAAGACATTTTTATTTATTTTATTTTCAAGCAGATACAGAGACAGAGAGAGAGACAGAGATAGAGACAGAGAGAGAGAGAGAGAGAGAGAGAGCACACCAGGGCCACCACCTTGAGGGTCTGGCTTATGTGGGTACTGGGGAATTGAACCTGGGGCCTTACGCACTGGAGACAAGTGCCTTAACCACTGAGCCATCTCTCCAGCCCATAGAGTAAGACATTTTAATTATGTGTGTATCTGTATGCATGAATGGATGAGTGGGGGGGGAGAGGGAGAGAGGGTTGGCATGTGCCACAGCAAACATGTGGAGGTTTGAGGATAACCTCAAAGTGTTTGCTCTCCTACTCCATGCTGCTTGAGACAGAGTCTCTCTTAGTTGGTTTTCACTGCTTTCCTATGTGTGCCAGTCTAGCTGACCTGGGAGCTTCTCAATTCTCTTGCCTCCACTTGGCATTGTAAGGTGTGCAATGGAATCCCAGGTGAACGTGCCATTGTGACTGGCTTTATGTGGTTGATTGCAGACAAGTGCCTTGAACCAAATAGCAGTCTACACAGCCTCATGATTTAAGCTTACTAAACCAGATATGGACTCAAGTTTTTCTATAATACAACAACATGTAAATGTCCCTGGGACCTTTAGGATAAAAAGAGCATAGGCATTTTATTCTAATAATCTTTGTAGCCAAGTACTATTGCATTCTCTCTGTCTCTGTCTGTCTGTCTGTCTGTCTGTCTATCTCTCTTTCTCTCTCTTTCTCTCTCTCTCTCTCTCTCTCTCTCTCTCACACACACACACACACACACACACACTTTACTAAACTCACCTGACATACAATTTACTTAAATAGTCTTTAAAAGCAAATGGCCAACAATGTGTACAAATCTGCCAGCAAGGCAACTCTAAGGAATCCTTTAAAGTTAATTACTCCTTATCACTGGAATAATATTTACCAAGAACTTGCAGAGAGCTTACTGTGTTTTTGATTAAGAAAAAAAAAACCAACAAAACATAAGGGCCAAGGGGGCTGTAGTAACATAAGTACAACTCAACAAATTCTCTATTAGCTCTGCCAATGGTCCTACATAGACTTTAGAGCTTGTGTATGGCTACATTTTTCTTTCAGTTCACCAAATATCATGTATAAGGGAAATTCTTGTTCGGGAATATGATTCTGTTTGCCTTAAAATTTAAATAAGCATTGAGGTGAAGGAAAAAACTTTCTGAGTAGACTTCAGAGATGGAAAGTGGAACCAGTATCTAGATATGATTGAACAGACTATGCCCTCTGGGCCAGGAGCAAAAAGAAAGAAAGGTTGGGTACATTGATTGCAATGTCCTGACTAAGACATTATAGAAAATTTTAGAAAGAGGAGTTAAAAGGCAAAATAAAAAAAAATTGAAATCCCTTTGTAGAATATTAAAAACTGTACCTTAAAACCACAAAGTACTTTTGGTTTATTGTTTTGTATCATTGTGTGAAATTTAGAATAAAGGGTAGGTAGGCATAGTATTGCATAATAGAGTATAAAGAAACAGTGTCCTGGGCAACAAGACAGAGCATTATATGTTTAAAATGTAGATAAGTGGCCGAAAAGTTAATAATCTTAGCAACAAGCAAGTGTTTTTATAATAAAATATTTTATTATATATATATATATATATATATATATATATATATATATATATATATATATAATTTTTTATAAACTAAACATACTTGAGTTATCACACAGATTAAGTTCAAGATTATTCAGCACTTTTCTGCTGGTAGAATTTCCAAGGTATTCAGACCAGTATTGACTTTGTATATGTTTGTTATATGTATTCATATAAATAAATGTGACAGGATCTTTTCATGCATACTTTTGTGCTAACCTTTGGTTTCTTTACTGTTCATGAAATAGTATGCATGATGCTTGTGAGAGTGGATAGTTCATTGTCACTGCCATACAGAAAACAGAATTTTAAGTGAACATAAACAAATTTAAAGAAAATAATCATCCATTATTTGTATTTTTTAGATGTAGTATAGCTAACAAAGTCACAAATCAGAAATATGAATACTTTGGGTCAAGGAGAACATGATGAATTTTTAATATTGAGAGAAACAGTGTTAAGTAAATATTAATACAGGTTGAACTGATGAATGAGATATGAGTCATTCCCAACTCAGAGCATAATATGGAATAATTAGATTAGAGCATTGTCTATGTTATATGTTTACAGAGAATAGAAGAAATAGACTGTATTCAATATGTGGTTGCCTCTGTTGTATCCGTTCTTATATCTTTGATGGTTAGTTTTGTTGTCAACTTGATCTTTTAATTATCTTGGGTGGGTCTCTGAGGATGTTTACAGGAAGGCAGCCTCTCCGCAAGGGGCAGGATGTAAAGAAGTTCAGAGAAACTAGAAATGCACATCCCTTCCCCTATGGGCAGTGCAGGAGGAACTACCAGGGACTCAGGAAGCATTTAATTCTGGGATAGGATTGCAAGACCCCACACTAAGGTGATATAAAGGGGAAGAAATTTTCTCCTTAGCCCCCCCAACCTGTTTTCCTGTTCTGTGTGGGTACCATGTTGTTGAGGGATTTCTCTCTCTGCTTGGACCTGTGAAAGGGGGGCAAGGGTCTTTCACAATTATGAAACTTCTCCTGGATCTATAGCTTCAATAAATTCTTTCCTCCCATAAACTGTTCCTGGCTTGGAGATTCATCCCAGTGGCGAGTGACTGACTGACTGTGACTATCCTTTCAAGGTAAGAAGAGAGTGAGTAGGCAAAAGTAAGGACATGTGTAAGATTAACTCATTGTCAATTTCTATACTGCCTTTCCCAAGATCACAAATCAATATGACTATCTGAAAAAAAAATCCCATAATTTCACTAGTCATTTGTTTTTCCATTTCCAGTTCTCTATGGACCAGAGAAAGAATTGCAATGCCTATTCTTAGAAAAGAAAGATATATCCCAATGAAATTGAAAGGCTTTAACCAAAATCGGCCATTTAAAGAATGGGTACTTAGTGGGCCTACAACGAGTTGTTATCCCCAATTCCCCGATGCCCCCCATCCCCAATCAGCTGGATATCCTCCTCCATGAGTCGTCTGGATCAGTCCTTGTGGCAGGGAACCATGGATAGCCTAGTACTCAGCCCGGGTTTCCTGGCCCTAGTGTGTTGTTACTAAGGGGTGCCATGTCTCTGGATAATCACCCCCATGGCTCTCACAATCTTTCCGCTCCCTCTTCCGCTCAGTTCCATGAGTCATGGTGGATGAGTATATTAAGGCTGCTTTAATGTTGTGAGCTGATTTCTATTTATTTATTTATTTATTTATTTATTTATTTATTTATTTATTTTTATTGTCCATAATGAGTTACGTTATTTGCCCACTAAATAATGTAACTCATTATGGACAATAAAAAAAAAGAATGGGTATTTAAATGCATTCTAAGATGTGTATACCAAAGCAGTGAAATGTGTAGCTTGGTCTGTCTGAGTTCATTACCTTTGTTGTACTGAATATGAGTGTCTTATAAAGTAGCTGCTTTAGTCACTGGAACGGTAGTCACCATTGGTTCTATGTAGCATTCAGCAGCAGATACTAGCTGTTTAGCAGCAGTTGCTGCATTAAAACACTACACTTGGCTTTCACGGTCCTGGTAGACATACCAGGAATCTCTCTAGTTGACAGAGATTTGAGCAATGATTTTGACCCTCTGTGATTGGAAACAAACAATTCTACATTAATTTTTTCCTAACATCTCATAAGTGAGGATGCTTATCAAAGACTTAGAGAGGCATCATTTTATAGATTGACCTATTAAAATATGAGCAGAGTGCTGATGTGTTTGTATCATATTTAAATGACAAGTTAGCATCTACCAAAGAGTGTAAATAAAAATACTGTTAGATAGTATTATAGCTTTCAGCATATTTGTTGTGACACTCTCAGTACTTGATCAATGGTCTCTTGTTCCAAAAGGTTACCTTGGCAAGGAATGAGCCATGCATGAGATCAACAACATTAACCTCCTGCGGAATTTTCAAATACTGAAAGAAGAGTCTAATAATTTGCCAATTATATGTTATTTCCCCTCGATGACTAATTGATGACCCAGGATGTCTTCCTTAATAAAAGAAGTAAGAGTTATTGTTCACAGACTGACCATTCCTTGCTATAACACATCTACCAACACCGATATTCATATACTTACAGGATGTCTGTCTTTGTGTCAAGGGACCATCACGTTACTGATAGTCAAGGAATTCATTTCACTATTCAAGTAGCGTGCCATGAGTCATATCACTTAATTCACTGACATAGCAAACACATGAAGCATAGGCATGTATGTCCCACACTCAGTATCAGATGGCCTGATACACTCGTGGAAATGAACAACTGATGACTCAAAGGCAATGTTTCTTGGAAAGGAAAAGAAAACTCCAGAAAAATAGAAGTCATAGCCTCTAAGTTGTAGGAAATACCTTATAATATTAGATGGCACAATGTTATTTTCCTTAAAACCGTTACCTCAATGGACGGAGTGAGAAGGGTGTCCTCTCATCCACAACTTTCTTCCCATTCACAAAGATGTGGAGTGGTACTATCAGTAAGTCAGAGAGGGAGAGAGAGGGAGCGGAAGTGGTAGGCAGAACGAAAAGTGTAGAGAAGATGGAAAGAAAAGAGAGAGGAGAGAGGAGGGAGGGAGAAAAGACTTATGGTGCTAACAGTTATAGTCCCATGGTGCTGACAATTTTAGTTATGATTCCATTTTTCCATTAAACTGGAAGAGGAAACTATCCAGTATAACCAATTTGAATTTTTCTTCTACTTATTTGGAAAACAAAGGGAAACAGACAAAACACAAAACAAAACACCAGCTAGTATAAATCCCACCAACAAATAAAGTGCTAGGAAAGCTCTAGGGAATATGAAATTAGATAGAGGAGAAAGGAAGAAAATACAATAATTAATTTTTACCTGTAATATCCAAACATGTAGAGACACAGTAGTTATATCACCTGACTCATATTTCCCTTCACTATTTTATTTAAAAAATTTCTATGGTTAATGAAATTTAGAACCCATGGGGAGGATGATTTATGTGACATCATCCTACAGCCTTTGTAGTATTTTTTCTCTCAGATGTATTAAGAAATTGTAAAATGCATGTCAGCTGGTCTTTATTTTCCACTTCACCTTCCCAAAGACCAATGTCGTGTGACTCTTGTATGTTCTGTATTCTAAACAGTGGTCCCTGTGATCTGATTTTTTTCTTTATTTTTGCTTTTCAGATTCAGGTTGGGTTTAGCCACTAGAGGACAGCAGAAATCAATGAAAGCATGGAGGAAGCAAGAGACTTCACCTGCTTCCTTCACTCTGGTAGTGACTGGCCATGATGCCCTAGTCCTGGCGGTGGCTCCCTCCTTCATCGCCCTTGGCTATGGGTTCTGTTGAACAGCCCTTTTCACATTGCTTAGCTCTGCAAAGAAGTTTCCTTCCCTCTGCCATGCTGGCCTAAGGATGGGATACCTTCCTGCTATTGCTGCTCCTTGGATTTCACAACCTTTACCTTTAATAAATTTTGTTAATTCTAATTGAATACACTTTTTATTTCCTGTTGAGGTCTAAATTGCTATAATGTAGTGAGGGAATCCTTGTCCATAGTAGCTGAGATTAGCAAACTTCAGACACATTTTGCCTCAGAACCATGCATTCAATTGAGTCCAAGGACAGACTACTTTGTAAAAGAAATCACAACTCGGTGAATGGACACACAAAGGTGACGGTCCTGATATATTTTCTGGAAGAGTCCTTGTACCCATTCTCAGTCTCCTGTGCAAACACGTGAAGCATATGCAAAGAAATTATTAACTATCCTCAATTACATGCTAGGTTGAGTTTATGCAATAAGAGTTTATAGTGATATAGACACATTCCAGTAATATTTTTGTTTCCATCCACACAAGATCGTCCTGTGCAGCTGTGAGGGTTTCTTGGGTCATGGTTTCTCATTCCCGTAAGCCTGGAGTCCTTTATCTTTGTGGGGTAATTAATAAATCCTAGTGCACAGACTTGCTGTCAAAACTAAATACAACAATTTATGCAAACATTCAGGGCACTGTCTATCTATGAAAATGAAGAGATCATTAATGGAAACTATCGATAATTTAATCACTCATCTTTCTCCATCAATGTGCACACAACTCTATTCTCAATTGAGGACAGTATTGTAGGGTGATGGGCACCAGATCCCGTACTCTTGGGCTCCCAAGACAAGATGCTCTATGGGAGCGATTGACAGAGAGGCGACTAAAAATAGAATCTAGGTAATCCAGAATTGTGTATATTTGTTAACCTACACTGATCTCACTCTCCGATGGAGGTTGTGTTTGTATTTTTCAGGATGCAGCGAGAGAGCTGGGGCCCATCTAACCCTACCAACCGACCATAGGCTGATAGCTGAGATCCTGACAAGAGAGTAGCCACCACAGTCATATCGGGGAGGATCCATATGGAACCCCACAGAGAATGACGAGATGAACAAGGGACCCATAGCCACAGCCATTCAATCAACACAGGATAAGCCAGTGAGACAGGAACCAATGATTTTTGACACAAAACCCCTAAGCTCACAACAATAAAGCAGCCTTAATACTCATCCACCACGACTCAGGGAACTGAGCAGAAGAGGGGGCAGAAAGATTGTGAGAGCCGTGGTGGGGGAGATTATCCAGAGGCATGGCCAGGAGAACCTGGCTGAATACTAGGCTATCCATGGTCCCCTGTCACAAGGACTGATCCAGAAGACCCACAGAGGAGGACATCCAGCTGGTTGGGGATGGGAGAGGGGGAGCATCGGAGAATTGGGGATAACAACTCATTGTTTGCCCACTAAATAATGTAACTCATTATGGACAATAAAAAATGTAGGAAAACACTTTCTGTGAGCTTAGGAGGCATCAGCTATAAGAGAGTTCCTGACTGGAATTCTCACTATCTACTATGCTGTGCTCTCCTCGGTTCAGCCCTTCATCACGGATCCGGTGTAACTATGGGTTTGTATTGCAATACAGCTGTCTTCTGCTTAGTTCATTACTTCACCATATTTCCTTTTAACTTCCTTCCATGCTTCCTCATTAGAGTCCCTCTGTGATTAAGTTGACCTTTCCTTCCCCTTTACCTCCTGAACTACCATCATCATTCAAACGAAACCTTACAGCAGCACATTTAATTGCACTTTCATTGGTGAATAATACTAAATATTGCTGTAAAGACAAACCATTTCAAACATTTCCCACTACATCTCCACTTTATATCACCTCTTCCAAAGCGAGACCGATGCGAAAACTATCCATTGTGGCAAGGGCAAAGGGAATGATAATTTGGCATCATGAATTCCTCGATGTGGATTTCAGGACCCAGACTTTCAGGATAAGAAATGTGTTTGAAACAACAAGGGACCTCTGTCAGATAACCACAGGAATGTTGATTGCTCTGAAAGACTTCAGGGAAGCATGTTAATTAAACCTCCACTTGAGTCTCCTCAGCACTTTGGCAGTTGAAAGAGCACTTGAGAACAGTTTGAGAGATTATATTTCCTTTCTGGGCACCATTGTCAAGTAAGCAATACCTCAATTATTTGATATAGAAATGGTGCACTCTACATTGGCCTCCATAGGGGAAGATAGCATAATCAAAAGTTGAAGAATTATAGTGTTCTTTTTCTCAGTTAGACCAAGCCTAACCTATGTCAATAGAGTTACAAAATAAGCAAAATTAGGTTTTATTTCCATCCCTTGATAGAAGGTATGGACACGAGTTCCAAACTATAATGAAATGGTGTATATATTATTAAAGTTGCAATAAAGAACAAAAATATTCCAGTTGCATAGCATTACTGGAATTTCAGTTAATGAGATTGTTTAGGGAGTTAAGAGAAAGGTCACTTGATGCTGTTGCAAAAAGAATAGAGATTTGAGAACAGATACTTTGCTTATTTTTGATATGTTATATATCCTGTGTGCCATGGCTAGTATGAAACAACTTGGATTTACAA
>PVHP010051861.1:0-11311 GCA_004024765.1 Zapus hudsonius
GAGGGCATTCATTCAGCAGGCAACTCCATTGGGTACCCACTGAACTGAAGGAGGACCTCACAGGCCTGGCCTTTTCATCACCCACTTTTGCCTTTCTCCCACTTTATTCACATGCCCGTCTGGAGTTCTTAGTCACTAAGTCTCATATATATATATAATTTTTAGAAAATATCTTCCGGTTCTAAAGCATAAAGTGTGGATATGGATAAAAACGCCTTAGCGATAATTTCATTTTATTAGTATCTTTTTAACAAAGCAGTAATGTGCTCCTGGTTAAGCTCCTAACAGTTATTCTTATTCCAGGCAGTGTTCTCTATTCACATTTTATTCTGCTGGGCTGTTTTTAGAATTATGGGTAATTATTATTTTACTCATTTGATGGATGAGGAAGCAGACTTAAAACCTCTTAAACTAAGATGCCTTTAGGGTTCAGGTGAAACCTAATGTAAGGTGTGGTGTACCTTTTTTTTTTTCAATTTGCAAGCAGATTGAAAGAGGGAGAGAGAGAAAATAGGTACACCAGGGCCTCCAGCCACTGCAAATGAACTCCAGGTGCATGCACCACCTTGAGCATCTGGCTTTAGGTTGACACTGGAGAATCGAACCCAGGTAATTAGGCTTTGCAGGCAAGCACCTTAACCACTGAGCCATCTCTCTAGCCCTTAACTTCTTTTTTTTTGTTTGTTTTTTTTTGTTTTGTTTTGTTTTTTGTTTTTTCGAGGTAGAGGCTCTAGCCCAGGCTGACCTGGAATTCACTATGTAGTCTCAGGGTGGCCTTGAACTCACGGCAATCCTCCTACCTCAGCCTCCCTAGTGCTAGGATTAAAGGTGTGCACCACCACGCGCGGCTCTAGCCCTTAACTTTTATTTTTACTTTAAGAAAAGGGATGAGCCGGCTGAAGAAGTGGCTTAGCAGTTAAGGTGCTTGCCTGCAACACAGAAGGACCTGAGTTCCATTCCCCAGTGCCCATGTAAAGCCAGATACACAAGAGGACGCATGTGTCTGGAGTTCATTTACAGTGGCTGGAGGCCCTGGCATGCCCATTCTCTCTGTCTCTGTCTCTCTCTCTCTCTCAAATAAATAAATAAAATATTAAAAAAGAAAAGGGATGAGCACTTGGGAAGGCTAAGGCAGGATCATGATATATGACCAGAGCAAAATGAGAAGCAGGCCCAATATCAACTCAGCTATGGCTGTGGTGTGAAAATGAAAGTCTAGAGTTGCCAGAATATTGTTATTAGAAACCCAGACAAGCCGGGCGTGGTGAGTTCGAGGCCACCTCGAACCAAAAAAAAAAAAAAAAAAAACCATTTTTCATTCTTTTCCTTTTCTTTCTTCCTTTCTTGTTCTGTTTTGTTTTTCAAGGCAGGGTCTCACTCTAGCCCAGGCTGACCTGGAATTTACTATGTAGTCTCAGGGTGCCATTGAACTAATGGCCGTCCTTCTGACTCTGCCTCCCAAGTGCTAGGATTTAAAGGCATTATCTGGCTAGTTTTTTAAAAAAAATTTTTTTGCAAACAGAGAGAGAGAGAGACAGAATATGGGTGTACCAGGGCCTCTAGCCACTGCAAAAGAACTCCAGATGCATGTGCCATTTTATGCATCTGGCTTTATTTGGGGAATTAAACCTGGATCATTAGGCTTTGCAGACAAGCGTCTTAACTGCTGAGCTCTCTCCAGCCCAACATTTCGTTTTAATACACCCCATATAGACCTACTCAGAATCAAAATGCTGACACATGAAAGGCTTGAATTGAGATGTGTGGCCAGAGCTCCCCAACTAAGGAGTCTGGCCATGTTCTGCTGCTCCTCTGAAGTCCAGTGCTGTACTAGTTATACATGTCATAAAAATGAATAGATAACTACCCCCAAAGAGTTTAGGGTGGGATGTACTTGTCTACTCAAACAGAAAACTAGTGCAGAATCAAATTAGAGAAAAGTGTGTATTGAACAAATACACGTTTTTTTTTTATTGAACACAGGGTCTCTAGCCTAGACTGGTCTGGAACTCACTCCTACCTCAGCCCCCAAATGCTTTTATAGGCAAGAGCCACCATTCTGGGCTCACTATTTTTTCCTTGTCATCATTCCCTAACCAATGCAATATAGAGCTATTTACATTGTGTTAGGCATAAATAATCTTGAGGTAATTTAAAGTATATAGGAAGCTATACATAAATACCATGCCATTTTATGTAAGAGAGTTGAGCTTCATCATATTGTATCCGGAAACCATGACTGTATGTGATAATGTTTTAAAAGAGTTGTACCAGTGGTCGATGTAATGGCTCTTGCCTGTAATCCCAGCGCTCAGATGAGAAGGGAGGATTGCACAAGTAAGTTTTATATAAAAGAGATACTCAAAAAAAAAAAAACAATAAAGACTGGGGAGGAGGGAGAAGCTTCACACTAGGATGAAGGGTTTTTCTGGGCCCTTGAATCAACACAGAAGCCAAGAGTGAGAGAACAATGGGTAACTATTGAGGATCAGTAGGACTATGGATATTGGAAAGAAGGTGGCATGTTCCAGAATCAGTGGGCTGCCGTGATTGGCAGGTCATCTTGGTCAGTTGCAATCTGCCTAAAGGTGTCATTGTGTAATGTTTGTACTTTATCCTAGATAGTGACACTTTGCTAAACTGATCACCTGGGCATCCAGCATGGCCCAAAGCAAGCATTAATAACTGTTGAATATGGGGCTAAAGAGATGGCTCAGTAGTCAAAGGCACTTGCTTGTAAAATCTGCTGGCCCTGGTTCAAGTCCACATTACTCATGTAAAACCAGATGCACAAAGTGGTGGGTGCGTGCACCTGGAGTTAATTTGCCAGGGTTAGAGGCAAATGCTTCATCACTGATCTATCTCTAGCTGCTAACTTTTATTTTTAACAATTTCTTTTTCTGTTTGTTTTTTCAAGGTAGGATCTTGGCTCTAGCCCAGACTGATCTGGAATTCACTATGTAGTGTCAGGGTGACCTCAAATTCATGGCAATCCACCTACCTCTACTCTTGTGAGTGCTGGGATTAAAGACATGTACCATCATGCCAGGCAATTTTTGGCAGTTTCACACATGCATGTAATGTATGTTGATCATATTCACCCCAATACCCTCTTTTCATTTGTTTTTATTTATTTATTTTTGGGTCTCATGTGGCCTAAGCTGGCCTCTAACTCAATTTGTAGAGAATAATATCTCTCTCTCTTTTTTTTTTTTTTTTTTTTTTGAGTTTTTTTGAGTTTTTGAGGTAGGGTCTCGCTCTAGTCCAGACTGACCTGGAATTCACTATGTAGTCTCAGGGTGCCCTTGAACTCATGGCAATCCTCCTACCTCTGCCTCCCGAGTGCTGGGATTAAAGGCGTGCACCACCATGCTCAGCTCTCTCTCTCTCTTAAAAAAAAAAAAATATAGGGCCAGTGTGACTCACGTTTATCCAGAAGTCCTTTTGTTTGCTGGTCATCTGTTGCCTATGGTTTTGTAGGTCTGTCGGCCAGTGTTCTTTGGGGATCTGTTGCCCCTCATTGGATCGCCAAAATGTTGTTTTTAATAAAAGGGTAGAAGTCCTGAAAAAAAATATATATATATATTTCTGAGATGAAAGTGATAGAAGAGAGACAGAGAGAATGGGTATGCCAGGACTTTCAGCTCCTAACAAACTCAAGATGAATGTACCCCTTGTGCATTTGGCTTTATGTAATACTTGGGAATTGAACCCAGGTTGGCTGGCTTTATAAGCAAGTGCCTTAACTGCTGAGCCATCTATCCAGCCCTCTTTTTTTTTTATTTTATTTGTTTTTAAAAATGTTTATGAAGCTGGGAATGGTGGTGCACACCTTTAATCCCAGCACTCAGGAGGCAGAGGTAGGAGGATCACCATGAGTTCAAGGTCACCCTGAGACTACAGAATGAATTCCAGGTCAGCCTGGGCTAGAGTGAGACCCTACCCTCGAAAAACAAACAAAAAATTTATGAGCATAGAGAGAGAGAGAGAGTGAGAGTGAATATTGGCACATCAGGGTCTCTTTTGCCACTTGAGGAACTCCAGACACATCCACCACTTCATGCATCGGGCTTTCCTCCCTCTAAGCCATCTCCCCAGCCCCATGACCCTCTTCATCCTCTTCCTATTTTTTTTTTTTTTTGGTGGCCTACTGAGTTAAATTAGGGTTGCCTGCTAATCAGTGACTGCAACACTGAAAAACGTGACTTTCCCTCCCTCTGATTTCTGTGATTTAGTGGTTGTTTTCTGCATGCTCCTCATGTCTTGAGATGCATTGCTGGAAAAGGTAAACTTAGTCACTGCTGTCATGGAGCTTCCTCTCTAGTCAGGAGTAGATAAATATTAAAGTATAATCATAAGAAGAACTGTTTCCTTAAAATGGAAGTAAAGGCTCAAAAAAAAAAAAAAGAGTCGAGGGCATTGAGTGGTGAAATGATGGGGGACCTTTACCTGGCTGATGAGGTGAGGTAAGGGATGTGACAGGTGCTGATGCATACCAAGCTTGCTCAAGTGCAAGCTCTTGAGCAGAAAAAAGTGCTGTCATCCCTGACATTTAGCAAAGATAATTGTTTTTATTTATTACTTATTTGCAAGCAGAGAAAGAGAATTGGGTACACCAGGGCCTATTGCCACTGCGAACAAACTCCAGATACATGCATCACTTTGGGAATCTGGCTCCACATGGGTACTGGGGATTTTAATCTGAACTTTTGGCCTTTGTAAGCAAGCACCTTAACCACTTGGCTATCTCCCCAGCCCAAAGCAGAGATAATTTATGAAGCACATTTAACTTCATTCTCTGACTTGATCCTTGGTCAGAGGCCAATTTTGGTATTCCCAATAAATGAAATATATAGAGGGGGAGGGAGCGAGCTTATAACTGGGCCTAGAATGTGGTGACACATGCCAATAATCCCAGCTACTCCAGAAGTGGAGGCAAGAGGATCCTCTAAGTTCAGGGTCAGCCTGGCATTCAGAGTGAGTTCTTTTTTTTTCCTAAGGTAAGGTCTCACTCTAACCCAGGTGTGTGCCACCATACCTGGCCATTATTATTATTTTGCAGATTGGTGGCAGAGCCAGAAGTCAAATGCTACGTGCCTACCTTCCTCCGTTTTTTTTGGGGGGTTGGGGAAAGATGGGGTCCTCTTTAATTAGCCCAGGCTGCCCTGGGACACTCTTCATCATTATTAATTGTTGTTATTATGGAGTGGGGGGTGGTACTTGAATTCTCATCCTCCTGCTCCCACCTCCTAATATGATCTGTTCTTTTTTTGGGGGGGAAGTTAAAGTAGGGTCTCGCTTTAGCTCAGGTTGACCTGGACTTCACTATGTAGTCTCAGGCTGGCCTTGAACTCACTGCAATCCTACCTCTCCTCCCCAGTGCTGGGACTAAAGGCATGCACCTCCACACCTGGCCTGATCTGCTCTTTGAAGGTTGTGATTCCCTGAGATAAATGGGAAAGGAAAGGGTAGGGGCTGGGGGCTGGAGAGATAGCTCAGTGGTTAAGGTGCTTGTCCCCAGTGCACCCGGGTTCAATTCCCCAGTACCCATATATGCCAGACCCACAAGCCCTGGTTCGTTCTCTCTCTCTCTCTCTCTCTCTCTCTCTCTCTCTCTCTCTCTCTCTCTCTCTCTCTCTCTCGGTATTTCTCTGCTTAAAAATGAATAAATAAAATATTTTTTAAAAAAAGAAAGGGTAGGGGCTGGGGAGTTGGCTCAGCAGTTAAAGTACTTGCCTGCAAGAGAAGGGAGTATAGGAGTAAGGACTGAGTTAGTAGTAAAGAGAAGGGGGAAGTAGTAATAAAGCACCTTCACCCCTAAAACTACGTAAGGCATCTAGATTTGGTAGATTCAAAGCCAAAATGACAGCAAGAGGGAAAAGATGGAACAGATCAGTGCAAGGAGGTTAAGAACTGCAAGAAACCTAAAGAAAGGGTGTTAAACTGAACATCATTTTCTTGCCTGAGCCTTTACTTACAGTTTTTAACTCCTGACTCTAATGGCTTTCCAGTGTCACTAGTTTGTATATTCCTTCAACATGCTTTCATTGAGAGGGTGTTCACCAGTGGCCAGGCATGGAGCTGAGGAACAAATACGAGTGTGTGTGGGCTCTGCCCCTGAGGACAGTAGTGAACTCACCTCAATTCAGGAGCATCAGTGGCCTTCCCCTTCAGCAGAGACAAGTTGACTGCTTGTCAGGTTGTTTTGTTGTTGTTTAAGACAGGGCTTCACTATGGAGTCCAGACCGGCCTGGAACTTGCTATAGCACAGGCTGGCCTTGGATTTGCAGTGACTGTCCTGTCTCGGCCTCTCGGGTGCTGGGATTAAGGATGTGTGTACAACGCCCAGCTCAGCTGGAACATGTCAAAGGATAGTGTGGATAGTGCGTTGCACATTGGCTCTGTGTAGAGCTCACTGTGTGTGTGGGGTGGATGTTTTGAAGGACTGGAGAGAGGTGTGGTAGAAATGCTTTGTTTCTTTGCATGGGATGTGTGTTCATGTGGAGTTCAGAGGTCAATATTAGGTGGCTCACTCTATCATTCTCCACATTATTATCTTTTGTTGTTGTTTTTCAAGGTAGGGTCTTGCTCTAGCCCAGGCTGACCTGAAATTCACTGGGTGATCTACCTCTACCTCCCAAAATCTGGGAGGCATGTGCTACCATGCCCAGCTGAAGATTTTAATATTTTATTTAGAGAGTGAGAAAAAGGCAAACAGAGAAAGAGAATGGGCGTGCCAGGACCTTCAGCCACTGCAAACGAACTCCAGACACATGTGCCCCCTTGTGCATTTGGCTTTATGTGAGCACTGGGGAATCGAACTCAGGTCCTTCTGCTTTACAGGTAAATGCCTCAACCAGGAAGCCATCTCCAACCATTTTTAAAAATTATATTTATTTATTTGAGAGAGAGTTTGAGAATGGGCATACCAGGGACTCCTACCACTGTAGGCAGAGCCCAAACACATGCACCACTTTATGTGTCAGGCCAGCAGACTTTGCAAGCAAGTGCCTTTAACCAGTGAGCAATCTTCCCCAACCCTAGAAGATTCTTAAAAGCTTTATTCTGGAAAAGAGCAATTTGAGGCTTCAAACTCCTCACAGCAGTCTTAACAGTTTATAAAGGAGGAGGTATTTTGACCTTTTTCTTGATTGGCTATTATACATTAACATTCTTTTTATAGGAAGTAAAGCTGTTTTGTTTTTGAGATAGGCTTTCACTATATACCCCTGGCCTGGAATTCCCCTCTGAAGACCAGACTGACCTCAAACTTACGGGATCCTCCCTCTTGTCTCTGCCTCTCTAGTGCTATGGGCATGAGCCAACGCACCTGCAGAGGAGCTGGCTTTTTTGGGTTGGTATGTTTTGGTTAGGTCCTTTGGAAGTGATGTTCCTCAGAATCCATGATATGCTCTGATGCCTCTCTCCTGTGCTGTTCAGTTCAATAACTACCATTTTCAAACCCTTTTTCCAAGACACATTCTCTGCTAAGAATGTTACGGGTATTATCTCAATTTATCTTTGAACTAGTCCTTTGGAACCTGTTTCCATTATCTGTAATCACAAGGTTGCATAGTAAAGCCGAAGTCATGTCACAGAAATCTTGCCACTGAACTGGTTAAGTATAAAAGCAGTCACTACTTAACCGTCCTTCCCAGCGTGGTCTTGCCTGCCCTCTCAAAGTCTTTGACAGTATCTGACTAACAGTAGACATTGACCACCAGGTTGGCGCAATGTGAGGAAAAACAAACTGAAACCATGCTACTCCCCTCTGAAAAAGAGCTGTGCAGGGAGTGGTGATGCACGCCTTTAATCCCACCACTCAGAGGTAGAAGGATCTCAAGGCCAGCCTGGAACTAGAGTGAGTTCAGATTAGCCTAGGCTAGAGTGAGACCCTACCTTGAAAAATAAATAAGCTGTAAAGCTGGGTAGAATCCCTGACAGGATGATAGAGAACTTTCAGCCTCATGGTGGTGACAGTCCCCAGAAGCTTGCTGATGAGCTAACCTGATGTACACAGCAGTGATCAAGAGACCATCCCTCAAGGTGTGAAGTCAAGGACTGATCCCCGAGATTGTCCTCTGACCTCCACATGCTCGTGACTTATGGATACCTGCAATCACACATTAACACACAGATTTTATTACTGTTATTATTGCTCATTTGTTTTGTTTTGATTTTGGTTTTCAAGATAGGATCTCACTTAAGCCCAGGCTAACCTGGAATTCACTATGTAGTCTCAGAGTGGCCTCAAACTCACAACAGTCTTCCAATCTCTGTCTCCTGAGTTCTGGGATTAAAGGGGTGTGCCACCACACCTGGCTTGAGACAGGGTCTTTCTATGTAGCCTATATGGCCTTGAAGTCATGGCACTTCTGCTTCAGCCTACTGGAATTATAGGCATGTGTCACTATACCTAGTTTGTGATTTTTTTGCCGTTAATTAACTGAAATTCTGATGTAAATGGCTTATGAGTTACCATTCAAAGCTCAAAAGTGAGCCTCCAAATGATATTGTTTCACTTTGCCATCTGTTGTCCTCAAGATGGTTCCTCACATGGCACAGATGAAGAAGAAAAGCCTGCCTCAGTTTCCTGCAGCTTCCCATTATGCTTCTTTGTCCAGAACTGGGCAAGTATCTGTGCCCATTTCTAATCAGATTACCTTACTTTCTGGGTCTGTGGGTTACTTAGGGGGTTGCAGCGCGCATCAACTCCCTGTTCACCCACGGGAGCTGGGTGAGCAGTGGCTTGGAATAGCTGTGAACCTAACAAGAGATGAGACTCTCGGGAGAACGCAGCAGTGGGCAGTTCTCATTTATTGGATAGATAACAGTTTCTTATATAGAGAAAAGTCAGAGGTAGAAGCATAGGAAGCAAGATCTGTGAGAGAATGGTGATGTTAGCAGAGGAAATGAAACCTTATTGTTTAGGTTTATTATTTGCAGTTGGAATAAGTTAGGCTTTGAACTGCTTATCTTATCTGACAGCTGTGGCCTGCCTGGGGGCTTTGGAGTTTTCAGGATTGCTAAAATTTACAGGGGCCCTCGGACTTTGCCTCAACTTCCTTATCAGAAGGAGACTGTCCCAGAAGCCTGCCAGACTCAGCAAAAACCCTATTTCCTCCATGCCCCATTAGCAGGGTACCACAACTCCTTTTTGTTTTTATAATGGAGCAGTGGCATCATAAGCCTCTGTTATTTTAGGCAAGGTTTGATACTGTACTAAAACTTGATTGGTAGTAACCCAAGCAATATTTGCTGTTTGATAAACTTAATGATATAGAGAGCTATGAGCAGCAGTATTCCTATAGCAAGGAGTGTGCTAAGGAATGGGAAGAGCCAGGAAATCAAAAGAAATAGAGAACAAAGGGATGGGGGGCATTGGGAACATATAAGACTCATAAAAACAATATTTTCCCCCCAAGTTCAGCAGTGATGACATCTAGTGTCCTCTGGTTCTGGAGCACTGTTTCAGCAAAAGAAGTCAATCGTCTCTGGAGGGACTCAAGCTGCTGGTGGTTGACATCTGAACTCTTCTGGGTGGGTCTGGGCGAGGGCAGCTCCTGGGATCCCCGAGGCTCCTGCAGGGAGAGCTCCATTGCAGCAAGCCAACCAGGAGGGATGAAAGTTTTTCTGTTGGCAAAGGCTGGGCCAGAATGCCGCTTCATTTTCTGCAATCTGTAGGACAATCATAGCTAAAGAGCATTAAGTAAGGGTGGAGGAATTCACACACAGGTTGGAATGTCTTTCACACCATAGCAAGGCTAGAGCCCTGATGTGATGCAGGTGGTCGCTGTAAGAGAAACACTGGAGAGGCATCTGACATCAATGGGCCTGGAATTAAACAAACAAAGGAGATACCCATCCTTTGGCTAAAGAACTGGATATCGAAGAACCTGGGTGGAGAATAATTTTTTATGGAGACAAGGTATTTAAGAATGATGTTCATAGTAACAGCAGTCAGCAAGTGACTGGAAGAGGATTGTAAAAGAAACAGTTTGAGGCATTTGAGTGGGTGGTAAAGGAAGAAGATCAGTGGAGATTAGCAGAGAGAAAACCCCACTGAGGAGAATTTTTTACCTGTATGGATAAAGTAGATGATACACATTAATAGTTAATTTTAATAACAGCATATGTGTCACCTTGGGCAGCTGTGAGAAGGAATAAAACTGAAATTAGTAAGACTGCTGAAAGAATTAACTTCAAGGAAGTTAAACTTTTCCTGTTTAACAGCTGAAGGATTTCAAAGAACCTGTGCGAAAAGTTCTTGAAGATAAAATAAAGACCTAGAAGATGATTTCTAGCAGGGAGCTTTGTCCTGGGAAACAGGCAGAACAATATAGCTGTAAGATAATGAAATAAGCATGGCTTAAAAGTTACTTGTACTTTGAAGAAGTTATCTAGTTACTTTAACTCACAAAGGATTTATAGTGAACTATAATATTTTACCTCAGTCATGCTTAATTGTACTTCTGTTTGATAAATTTCTTTATTAGAACTATTTCAGGGTTTTGGAGATGAAACCTCACTTTTTCTTTGTATTCCATTAGTCTCTTAAGCCCTGTTAATTAGGTAAGAAAGCCACTGGTCAGCTATTGTATATGCAAACATAGCTTGTTTTAATTTGTCCTAAATTTGAGCCTGTGGTCTTGGCATTTGTAAGTTTAACATCTCTCACTTTAGGAAAGAGGATGATTTAGTACTTAAAACTGACTTTTTGTGGTCACTTTTTAAAGTATTGTGATCAGTCTTTTTGACAGAAATGAAAATTAATTTTCTTAATAAAATAGACCTAGCAAATGCCTTTGGAAATTATTATATCTAGTATAGAAATTTATAATTAGAGCTTTTATGAAAATTCTGGAGTAGATCCTTTTTTTTCCAAGAATGCCAAATGAGCAAAACCATTGATAAGTATCACTAAATATTGAACAGTCTGATCCTTAACATAGACTTGTAAGTAAGACACTTTCTAAGGGTATTCTCCCCCTGTTGTTTTTATAAGCAAGTAGAGAACATATAGCCTTTATATTGTTTAGTCCAAGATTGAGAACCAGCACATATAGTTGGCATTTATAGAACTGGCATATAATACCTATTTATCTATAGAACTTAGTTTCTTATCCTTTATAGGATTAAGAGAAATTGTGTCAAGTTGACTTAACTGTTTATTAAACTATATAAAATAAGTAATCCAGTATCAGAAGAATTAGACATCCTTATTAATAGGAAATATTAGACATTTTTATGTAATACCTCTATGGATGTAATTTTAAGAAAATTGACAACCCATATCTTTAATAATGCTTAT